>JAUJYS010000248.1:0-26561 GCA_033995665.1 Melogona broelemanni | reverse complement strand
AGTTTAGGTCACGTGCTGGCTTCACACGGACAGAAGGACACCATTTTCAGTCTTATAGTATAGAATATAGATGATGCCAATGATTGGGGGACAATGTTCCTGGATAGCGCCTAAATTAAAGTCAAATCTGGCGAACTGTCGTAAAAAATGATAATTAATTAATGGTATTTAATGTTGTTCCGTTTGTTTGTTCCGGCTTTTTTTCGGCGTTGTACCGAACCATGTTCTCATTCCTATCAACTCAAAATACGTCTTATCTCGTCTTTAGTGATCCACCGAAGTACCAGTGACAACCACCACGCATCCATTCGGTGTACAAATACGACGATTGTATCGTCGGCTGTCTCTATCCCCACTAAAATGGTTGAGTTGACGCTCGTTCGTAACTCAATGTGTGCACACAATTGAATGACAAATTGACCCTTGGAAGTGGCGAGCCTATTTGCATTTCTATTTAGCAAACTCTGTTTGCTCTGCGCGCGCGGATTAATCTGTTTCAGCTAGCAAAACACTGAGTGATCGCATGATGCTGTGACTGGAATACCCGCACAGTGCTCCCACTTTTCAGCAACAGTAGGCTGCCCTCTTTAGACCAGGGTTTCAAGATTGGTTTCTGATGACGACTGTCGTTAGTGGCCTCTGGTGGCTTTCTAGATAATTAGTGTTCGTTGAATTTACGGTAGTTAGATGATCGAGAGACTACCAAATTTCGGAAATGTTTTTCAATATATATCGCCCTGAGCGCGCACTCTAAATAACGAAGTGTGCGCCATTTAGGGGGAAATGTTCAGTGCTCTTAGATTCCGTAGTCACCTATGCGTTTCTGAAAGTTGTACTGCTTTCCGTCGGTGGTATACATGCATACGTTTTGACTGCGTTCACTGTTTACATCTGTTGTATGTATAGGTCGATTACATTTGTGAATTTAATTTAAAAAGTTGAAAAAAGTGACTTACACCAGTCTGCCTTTAATCGGTTCAAGTCATACTACCGTATTTGACTTGATTTTGATTATCAGTTGTTGATCGAGGTTCTTCGTGAATAATGCAGCAATTCAAATTGTTCGGTTATGTTTTTTGTTTGGCTGGGGAAGAGGCCTCTGGAGGATCAGCATTGGTTGTAATGTGGCCTCGTCCACTTCAAGCAGTTTTCTCCTTCGTTTGAGAGGTTATAAATCTTGATCGTCGCATATAATGTATATATATATATATCCCGGAATCCGAAAGCAGGGTCTATTAAACGCTCCTAAATCACTCCCGAGACTCGTTCCTATCGGATCCTATGTAATACGTGCGTACATCGAAATTTCAGAGGCCACAGTTTTGCTTGTCCCTGTGTACTCGTATAGATCGGCGAGCGGCGGCGGCGGCAGCAGCTGTATGATTAATGGGAAACGGCATTAAAATATCTGATGTTATTTTTCGCTGATTCGTTTATTTTTCTCTTTTCTTTTCTCGTGCCTGTCTGTGGACGTGTGGGGGCAGCGTGTTCCTATTATTGCGATGGGGAATGACTGCTTTCGCTGGGTGTTTACAATGGTTGGACAAAATAATGGAAAAAGCTCTATAAGGTGTACAAACAAATTTGTTTCCATTATTTTGTCCAACCCTGTACGTGTGCTATTTTTTCTCTCACTATGCCTATATTCGGTCGGTATAGACAGTGCAATAAAAGCGATAAAATTCTTTCCATTTTTCTCTGCCATTTCTCTCCACCTTCACTCGCGCTCCATCGTAGACGAAATTGCCTTTGATGGTAGTGTTGTTGACTTCGACGGGGGAAAAATGAAACTGAATGAAACGGCATTATTTTTATGCCTCTCTTGGTTTGGGTGTACTAGTCGTAAATTATTAAGAAATATTTTTCACTTCACTGTTTCCCTATGCACCGTATGTGTTCGGAAATTCGCTGAGAATAATCCTGCCAACGTCAAATATTATTTTATCCAATTTTCCGGACATTTTGGGTAACGGTCACTTAACTTTTTCACTGCATTGGCAAAAAAGCATCATCATTCGATCACTGAAGCTTGAATATTGTTCATTTCGCCATATTTTTGTTGGCTGTAAAAAATAAATTGGTAAAGTATGGTATCATCATCTTCAACAGATGTTCCTTGAAGCCTACGCGATTTTGCAGCTTAAATGTTTTCCAGTACCTTTAATCCTTTCTGTTGAATCTTGTTTTCCGTTAGCCTGTTGTATTTCGAAATTCTATGCGCACAGCGCATCTTGTATCCATTTCCATCTTAATTGTGCAGTTGAAGGTGAATCGCTTTCGAATATTATTTTTTGTAGACACAATGTGGTTTTCATGAGGAATTTCGAATGTCTTTCAGGTAGTGGAATTGCCGTTTCAACTCCTTTGGTCAAGGTTTTCTCATTTTTTCTCATGTTAAGTCGGTTGGCCACCACCACTTCGAAATATTCCAGATAAGGTGAAATGTAACCATTTAGGAGACGATACGTCAGGTTACATTTCACCTCATATTGTTTCTAAAACGGCTCCTAAATTCAATTCTCTTGTATTATTCCAAATGGTTAATGAAAACGAAACTGGTAGTACGGTGGTAATATACAAATGAAAACGCTATATGCCGTCTTTGCCATTTGTGCAAGGAAAACTTTTGCGTAGGCAGACGAGCGCGCGGAATTTTATTGGGCATTGTTTCTGCGTTATCTTCCTTAGATCACCGCACAAACCGATTTGACCTCGATATTTCTGAAATTTTTGCTATTAAAATGGAAACGTCTTTTATCGAATTAAGATATCTTGAGCTATATTTTTCTAATCATTATTACCAAAAGGAGTTAGCCACTTCGTATTCGGTAATATCCGAGTTTATGCTATGAGAATATCGTTGAGGTGCCCACAGACGTGAGCGCGCGTGGTATCCGGAGGTGAAAAATGTAGCCTTCAAAAACTTACATACGAATATATGAAGGCGAATCCTATTGTTTGTACAAAGTGTGTATAACGTGTTTTGTCTGGTTTTTATGCCTCTGTGCAAATTTAAATGTAACTAAAACACCGTTTTGTAGACGGGGCGGTAGAGGTTACGAAATGACATTATTGCGTTGTCGGTCTTAAACGGAACCCGCGTGGTATAATGATGCCACAAAAAAAAATTAGGGGTGCATGTAGGATGGCCTATGCCTCCTCACGAGACCCTTTGTGGATGGGACCATTATTAAATTTTTCCTAGTTTACAAAATATTTCTGGTAATTTGTGGCTCAACTATTTTGGGGAATAAATTTCCAGACTCTCCGTTTTTATTTTATAAAATTTACCTTAACCCCTGACTGTTAACAAGATAGCGACCCGCATTGTACTGCTGCTAGAAGTGGTTGCCTCTCTTTGAAACATTCAAAGGTATGCTTATTATTACTCAGGTGTACAAAAATTTGTCATGACGATTCGATATTTCGCACGTTTTGCTAGTTAACATATTGAGTTTCCCTCTTATTGGCTTCAATGTTGAACGAGAAGTTGAATCCAACGAATGCAGCACAAATCGAACAGTGATGCCAAATCGAAAATCTAAAGACAACCAATCGTAACAAATAACAAATCGTTGCCAGTTGTAAACAAACCAGAGGCCAGGGACAGAATAAGGGTGCCATCTTTAATTGAAGCATAGTGGTGTAACTCTATTTTTCTCGAACTGACTAGACACTTACGTGTTTTTGAAACTTGCGCCGCTTTCTGTCGGCGGTGTTCCAACGTTTTGGCTTACTTCTCGTATTACTTCAATAGTTTGATATGCGTAAATTGCAGCTACGCACTTATCTCAAAAACACGGAAAATGGAGTTACACCACTCTGCCTTAAACGCCTCAATTTGTCAATATCAAAAACGGAATATCCAAAAAACCCCACAAAAAGTGCATGATTTTGTCTGAGGTCTGAGGAAGATGTGGTATGTGTGCGTAGGCACATATTTCTTTTATTATACGGTACATAGCTATTGTGTTATATCACGCTTGTTTGCACAATGTTTTGCATGGGCGAAGGAAGACGCCGCGATTAGGCCTTCGCGCATTATTGCCTGGCAACAATTATGATTTTAGCCTAAACATACGCGCACACACGTACATTCCAGACTTTTACTCGTATTGACGATATGTACACTGCATCTACAATACGGGTGTACATACCGTTTCGAGGAAAAAAATGGGAATCGCACGATCTACTCGAATCGCTTCGGCAATTCAAATGCCACTGACTGTGACGCTTGCATTTTGACTGAGGCCACGAGATTTCACGGTCACAGCCAGCGGCTACATTGGCTGATTTAATGTAGCGTGGGAGTGAATCGTCTTGTGTGGAAAAATGATGATTGCTAAAAGGAAAAACAGATGTTGGGCGTATGTCTTACTTCCACCCAGATCCTCGAAATTGTTTAATTGGAAGAACAGAGACTGAAAATCGTAGTTAGAACGTTTATTTATTTTTTATTAGTCTGTTGCCTCGTGCTCAATGATGCACAAAAAATATTTCTGTTTCACTTTAATGTTTTGCGTATTCGTAATTTCAGGCCATGCCTCAAGCGACGTACTATTTTTTTTTTTTAATTCTCATTTCCATAAAGGACGGGGCCAATGCCGTGTTATTTCACTCATTTGTCATTTGATGCGGCGTGAGTTGATCACGAAATCCTTATCAGTTTGGCACGTTAAGCGCTGGTTTGTTGCGGCTGTATTACGCAATGCGCGTCAACACAACTACGACGTCGAAATAACGATTTATAAATTGATGCATTTAACAACAGCGGGCCACAGGTTGGCCGTACCTGTTGGCCAACTTGCCCAGGAATTTCTGCGAGGTTGGTACAGCCCGGAGCAACTTTCTACGACTATTTCGCAACTGCTGCGGACTTTGCGAGCGCAGGCGGCGGCATGTCATCGGTGACAAAGAAGAGATTACATTTGGTAGATTTTCTTTTTTCAAAGAACTGGAAATACGAGGATTTTTGGATTAGTTTTGTGACGCCAAACACGCGAGATTTTACTAACCCAGTACACACGTTAGGTTCGCGTATCAAGATGATGCATGAGTGCGTGCACATTCAGCTGAATAATTACAAGGAATAAATTGCGTATGGCTGGGATTTTTTTGTGTGTACGCGTCCAATCATCCTAATTTAGAGAGGGCGAGTATATACAATTTGTGTTTGTCATTATTCGAACAGGTATTTCGTTTGTATTCTCGGTAATAGGGATTAAGTAGACATCGGGTTTGGTGCATGTAATGAGCATCATGTACAATGAACTACTTCCCATTTGTTCTGGCATTACAGTATCCTTTACACGGGAAAGTCATGAGATCGTTTGCTTGCGGGTGACACCTGCTATTGGTTGCAAATGTGAATATAACACGTATTGGAAATGTTCCAAGTACCAAACGCAGCCCCCACCCTTAAGTAGCAGGGATTTCTGAGTGTTGAGGCCATGAAGCGCTCTTAACACGTTTGTACGGTTGCGCTAATTGGGCTTTCTCGACGAAGCCAATATTTTTCCTATGACTTGTGTAGCTGTTTCACGCTCCCGGGGACAAGTTCGCTCCTATATTAAATCTAATTCGCTAATATTAGTTTTTTTAATTCTGGGAATGGTTATCTCGTAATGGACTATGTAGGTAACTACATGTAATGACAATAGTTACTAAGGCATTCGCGCTGACCGACTACAAAGATGCCGATTGAACGTGCTGTTGCTAACCGCCTATCTCTGATAACTTATCCGAAATCCCGGCATGCACTTTTAAGCAGGGTAATTCCGATTCCACATGGGTTTCCATCGGCTGCTGTTGTATAAGCTTGTTGTGTAGTCGGTTTTTTTTCCGTCGCAATTCATTGCAATTTGGCTTGGGCAATGCCGATTGCTTTTATTATTGCTCGATCTTGTTTCGGATAGCAACAGGTCAATAAACGAGTAACTATATGCAGGCGTATTAAAGTGTAATCCCTCGAAATGTCACCTCAGCAGAACTGAGACCCGAACTGATAATACTTGGATGGTTTTCTGATTTTTTTCCACATTGAGTGCAGTCCTCGTAGCCCCAGGCTGTAGAGCAGACGTCTGCGGCTCTCGTTTATTCGATCCCGGGGTAATTGTAAAAAGGCGTCTCCACATTTGAAAAAAAATGTGCACATAGCTCAATCGTTTTGAAAGGTTCACAATCTAATATAATAATATTCCATCCACTCAGTAATCGCCAATTGTTGATTATAATTTTTTTTTTAATATATTTTTTTCTTTAATTAGATTCAGCTTCTTCAAACCTTGTCTGCTATTGCGAATTAGGGTCGACCTCTAGCGATAAATCGGTTCACCCCTTCTTAATACTCCCCCTCTCTGACCAAAAATATTTTTGGATACGCCACTATGAGGATACGTGAGCGAACGTAGAAACGCGTGTCGGTATTCTTCTTGTGAACAACAAAACAACCCCGACACGAGTGTTGAGGCCGCCGTCGACCATTGTTGTCCGGGTCTCCCGTGTTGTGTGTGTGTGGAACGTCTTCGCATTGTTGTCGTAGTCTTCGGCCTCCGGACGAAGCAGCAACAGCCTTTTTACCCGAGCGAAAACTCGTACGAGCAGAAATTCGTGAGACCCGCTACGTCACATAAAACGATGAACCACTCTGTTAACCATACGTAAATAAAACGTTTGTTCAGATTAGAAATGGTGGCGACTGCGCCATCTAGTGATATTGCAAAGAGCAAATTGAAGATTAGAAACTGGCGTTTCTTCAATCGTATGGATACGGACGCCATCGACAAATAACATCGTATTGGCTATGCCTTGATGCGTTGTCCACAGATGGTGTTTCTGCAGAGGGGCCTTGGAAGGGTAGTTGGTAGATCAACGGTGTGAGTTCGCGAGAACGCCGCTAGGAAAGAATGGAGAATTTGAATAAGGAGGCGAACAAGCAAATGTTATCCCGGTGATAAAAAATATAGATTGCACTCGACCCTGTAATGTCATAGAGGTAGAGACCGTAGAGCCATATGGTGAAGATATTTGTATTTTGTTTATTTTCACGTGGCGAGAGCCTTCCAGTGCTGATCTAGTATTTAGTACTACCACTCTAGAAAAGCCTAATTGTTCTGGACAGCTTGCTTTGTCTAGAAAAGCTGCTTTTATACCTCCAAATGACATTTTTTTTATTTGCCGCCAACATAAATGTCAGTTTCTCGACAGTGAAACAACCCGTGGATTGTTGTTTTCTTTCTTTCTTTAAGGCTAAACAATCTTCTGATATGCCTGTCCAATATCTTTGTTGTCATTTTATCCAACAGCATAGAATCTACATCGTTCAATATATTTTGACTGAAGGGGATAGCAACCAACCGGCATGATCTGTCTGGGTCGCCTTTCGCACGCGGCAGCAACTATGCCAGCAATTTCCGCCGGGTAATTTCCATGTTATTACATGCGTCCGCGGCGTGGCCGGCGGACAAGGTGCGCAGGCATGCCAAGTTCGAACCGGTCGTCTTTCGTCCAACCTCCAACGGCTGAGTCTCGCCCAGTGTGCTTGCTGTAGAGCAGTTGCCGAGCAGACAACTCATTTAAACGCGCGCCGTCGGAAGGTGCGGTGATAATTGTTCGGCCTCTTGGTGTTTAGGTTGACACCTGAGTGATTTAGACCCAAACCCTTCCTGACCCGAGCGAATTTACAAATGGTTGAAGTATGGCGCTTTGGACACTTTTTGCAGAAATAAGATTGCATTCGTAGATTGTTTTGAATTCGAAGCTGTTACTACTTCAGCAGGTCTGGCGAACTACATCCAGCAAATTATAAATCCAAATTTTGTTCCTGTGATCATTCGAAAGTCAATCCTCCTTTCCAGCTAATTGGTTTGACCTTCCATCCGAATGGAATGTCGGTCCACCCCATCCCCACCACCTCCACCACCATCACCACTGCGTGGTGGGGGATAATAAAAGTGACGCGCCGCGAATGTTTATGCGTTCCGGCCTGAAGCGTTCGTATATAGTTTTTTAGCTGATAGAAATTCCAGATCATAGCTACGATTCGCGGACGACGGCTACGAAAGAATGCGCCCGGGCGACTTCGAGAACCACCCGCGCAACCCCTTTTTTGTTTTGTTCACCGGCGCGATCTCGCGAGCCGCTTTCGTCGAAACAAAATAACGGCAGTTGTCTGTGAGCACTTTAAAAATAAATCTTTCAGATGGGGACTATACTATAGCTTGATGCCGTTGAATTCGATTCCTCACCCTCACTCTCTCGCTTATCTCCTCACCCCCTCGTGTCAAACGCTTGAAATGTATGTGTATACAGGTATATACGAGTACTGTATGTATTCCCGTGTTTGTCTCTTGCATGCAGTGGGGGTTTAATCTAGACTCACCGCGTCATCTTTAACCGTTGTTTAGTGCTCACTTCAAATTCCGCCCATCAGATATGCGTCTACCTGCAGTGTCACTTTAAGAGGGAGGGGCAACGAGGATTCTTGCCCAGGGCACCGATTACTGGCGTTCCGCGTTCCTGCGTTCAGCGTTTCAAAGAAAACAATATTTCTCTGACAATCTACAAAAGCCAAAGTTTTATTTCTGGGGTTTGAGAAAATGCTAGAGACTTAAGTGATCAAGTATATTTTCTATTTGGCGTTGAAAATAATATAAAATCACCGCATTGAAATTTCGACGCAAATATTATTTGTTTTTAAATTTTACTATGTATAATATCGAAATGTTGTCACAATAATTCGATAGAGAAGAATTCATACCTTCATATTTTTCAATTAAAATTTTTGTTATATTTTAAGTAATCATTTATTCAACTATCACATCATTTAACCATGTTGGAAAGGGGGTATAGGTTTTACGCACTGCCCAGGGTGCCATTTTCGTTAGAGTGCGTCTACCTGCAGCAGCCGGCCCTCACCTGAATCGGCGCAGCGGAAACCCCTACTTTGGAATGCTGCAAATAATTCGACTCAATTCAATTAACTTTCACCTTGTAAACGAAGAGAATGTCTAATGGGAGGGTATTTGGAGTGTGTTCTTGACGCTCCACCATACGTGGGTTAGGGAACGGTTGGCTGGTCCCACATAACAAAGTCAACAACTGCCCTCCTCCTCTTATCCTACTCCAGCCTCCTTCCTTTAGGATGGATGGTATTCATTTCCCCTCTATATCGTTTTGCGAGAGTCCACGTGCAGTTTTGTCGATTGTAAGAATAATACACATATCCATCTTTCCTCGTGTAAGCGTTGTATTGTTGTGGATTGTTATGGCCCTGTTTCAGGGATGAAGCCATTTACTGATACCGGCGCCTGAGGCGCTCGGTGCTCGTTTCAGTACCCTGCAGGGCAGTCATAGGTGTGGCTATGGGACAGAAGAGAGTTTTACAGTGTTTTCCATATTCACAATTATTTATTGTTTTGTTGACTGACTTTGGATTCCATTGTGGAGTTCTACATCTTTTATAGTAAGGAATTAATATGTTACCTGGTACAGTGACACTTTCTTTCTGGAATCCGCCTGTTGTGCGGCGATTTCGGGTTCGATTCCCGGTTAGGCTTTCGTTATTCGATCGCGACGCACTGGAGAAAATGTGCCCTCCGTAAAATGCTCTTTCGAGGAGATTAAAGTGAAAATCGCCGCTTCACTACATTAATGACTTTTATTGATTGTAAAAAAAAATATCAATAAAATAATTCGATCCAACCTAAAATTTGTAAATTGGTGTAATTTCCTCTAAGTGTCATTTTCGACTGATCTGTCATGTTCTAAAACTACAATTTTGAACTCAAAACTATTCTGCTTCGTCCCAAAGTACACCTTCTCATCGCATGTCGTGCAGATTGACATTCGATTTAGAACAAGTTTGAAAACTTGTTGTGAAACCCAAATTTTATACCATCCTCTTCGACAGGCGGCGCGTTATCTCTCCGTGAGTATGTGCTCCTCTCTATTGGAACAACAGGAGATTGTATAGGAGAGCCAGAAATCCATTCAGTCCCAGTGGGATTCCACTCATTGAAGTTGCAATGCGTGCGTCTGTCCCAAACACAGCAACAACAAACAACAAAGAGTTTTTTTTTTTTTTTGCTTTTCTGCCAGAGCGTTTTGCGGTGTGTCCGCCGACAAGAAAGGGATGTTCACACCTAATATCAACAGAGAAAACTATAAATTCGACAGAATACGGTTTCGCGACGGGACATGCGCGGCCGTCTATACGTGTTCTTTTTTTCTAGACGGGAACAGAACAGATATTTTCGCTGTTTGCTTAAAAGTTTGGCAATAAAATGTTAAATCACGACACGAAAACAGCGGACAGCTATCGAAGCAAACGGCGGCGCGCTGACAGTGCGTGCAAACAGAACAATGGGATTTGGAAGATAGAGGGAGAGAGAGAGAGAGAGAGAGAGAAGAAAAAAAGCGAAACACACCTTTTACAATCGTCTGGACCTCGTAAATACTGCACCACATACAGTGTAGGCCTTTATTGCGCTCCCCAAACTTCTCCTCCTCTCCTGCTACCTGTACAGGTGATCACTGTGTCTGTCTGGCGAATGGAGAAGTGTTAAGGGGTGTTCGTGAATAAGAGAACATCCGTTGATGATTCCTGTTGTATCGTACAATGTCTAACTTGATGTGGCGTAGTACATTGTCATGGTTTTGTGTGTACAATTTGGATAATATTGAAAAAAAAATATAGGACAATGACAACGCATTCAAAAGTGTTATTTTTCAAGTAGGAAATATAGTACAGTTTAAGTAGGAAGTTTTGAGAAAAAATATTACTACAATATTTTTAACGTATATTTGAAAACTTTGGCTTGTTTGTGGAAATGATATCTGTCTGTTGCTATGGAAGACTCATATGAGTCTGAAATCGAGATGTCAGCTCAAAGTCAATCGTAGTACTGTGGTGTGTTGCCTGTTGTGTTGTGGGCGTCGCGTTGTAATCTTTTTTTTTTTTCGGACGTGATAATGAATACGTCTCGCAGATTAGAAAATTGGACGGTCTAGTATAGTAATACGCATCTACATGTACTGTATCCGAAGAATGTTGGCAAGGCATTTCTCGTGGACCCAACATTCGATCGTTACATGCGGTGTTTGAAAAATTCCTCCAGCGACCTCCTGAGGATTGAGTGGTGTTTTGTGACAGATTAACTGGGAATTCTGCAACTTACAGTGGCTCGATCATGAGGTTAAAAGATCACTGCAGAAGCTACTGCTGCACCTTTGGCTTTTATTTTTATTTTTACTTGGAATCCAGTAAATTATTTAGAAAATGTTAAAATACGTTGCAAGTAACTGGAAAATTTTGTTATGATGCGAGAGTAGTGAAAGGAAAATATAATTCGTGGTACGAAATAGTTTGGGAGTGGGATGAAGTAGGGATGGGAGATCTCATGAGGATATAGCAATGCGTCAGGAATGCCGGGCGGTATGCCCGAGGAGAGGGCGGAGAGAAGCAAGAGGGCATCGGCGGTCGTGAGAACCACGCGCACCTCACGCTGGAGAGAATATACGCCAACCGACCTTTGAACTCGCCGCAGACAAGCAATCGAAATCGCCACGTGACACGGCGGCCATGCTTCATACCCGCTAGTGATGAACCGAGATGGAATTCTCTCACCAACCCCGAGTTTATCCTCCTGGGTTCCGATCCCGTGTACAACCGCACCTGTTCAGCCAAGGCGCCTGAAATCATATTAGAAAGGCTTCTCCGCAGAGCACGCGCCCACTGTGTGATTGCCCCCTGGTTGGCCCCTGATCTGCAATAATTACGG
The DNA here is from genome assembly GCA_033995665.1 of Melogona broelemanni. Lineage (NCBI taxonomy): Eukaryota > Metazoa > Arthropoda > Diplopoda > Chordeumatida > Chordeumatidae > Melogona > Melogona broelemanni. The sequence continues at coordinate 14,781 of JAUJYS010000248.1, read as the reverse complement.
TCCAATCTCCCAATTGTTCACATTACTCAACTCTACATATTGTTGATATTGGAGCACGCTCTTGGGTCTCAGTATCACGTCCAGCAAGCACCAGACTGCATTTTGATGTGTTATGCATACAGTATCGTCATATACCGCATTTTCGCGTTTTGAGTACGTGTGTACGCATTTCTGTAAATAAGGGAGGGGGTTGGTCATCGGATCACCGTGGTGTTGAAACGCGAGAGGCGCAACTCGAAACACCACCTCCGCCTCCTTCACCTCCATGTTCGATCTCCAGTGATGTACTCGCCGACCATTCAGGTATTCCCTTTTATGTAGATGTGGGTAAACCCGTACCCGTACCTGTCCCACGGTTACTCACGCCAGACGCTCGGTTTCCGTGCGCGCCTCCTTGCTATCTATAATTTTACTGTATATTCTCAAGACCCTGGTAACGCACGAGCTCGTGGCGTAAACAAAAGCTAATTGGACGCGCATTATTTAAAAAAAAAATATTGTAATTTGAGATTATAGTCAAATTTGTTGTTGTGCTTCTCGAGAGCGATGGTGTGTCATTCCTGATATCAATCAAGTATTGTTGTTTGACAAAAATACTAATAAATAATTTATTGTCCTTTTGAAGTGACTCGCACAGGCGTGTTGCGAGGATATTCTAGAAACGTTTATCGTCTAATGAAGTGAGCAAATAACGGTCGAGGGACGCGAGAATAAATTGTTTTTAAAATTGTTCTGTAATCCTGGTGTCCTCCAATGAGCCCACAGGAGCCGCCACGACCTTCCCTGTTTTACTACTCCTATATAACATGCCTACCGTTATCCAAAACCCAAAAATGTTTGGCGTATGACTTGATGTTAAGTACATGTACATCTATACACGCGCATACATGCACTGTACATATACTCATGTATATGACGATTGATAATTCATAAAATCGGTAAAAAATTGTACTATTTCTATGCACAGTATCTAAATTATTTTGCCACTTTAAAAATGAGCGAACACAAAACGTTCTTTCGAGTAATAACCGTCTGAGCATGTCTGAAGAGCAGTGCCTGGCGACAGTCACCCTTGTCAAACAAATCCGATGGCTATTGTGGTTTCAAAAGCCGTAAACAAAAAGGGATGTATACGGTTTGCTCTCTCCCCAGGGTCCAAACTATTCCTAGGTGCCGATTCGCGTTCCTCGCGTTCTTTTAACCGTGCCTCACGCCGTTCAGCAGGTGACTCATATTCCCAAACCGGTGTCTGACCAATCAAATTCCCCAGTGACCTGTTCCAGCTTGCGATGCTCATCTGAACATGCTCCTACCTGCGCCTCATACATGCGGCCCACAGCGCGTGACTGATGGGAGCGCACGCAGGTGAGTTTAGGATTGGCGAATTGAGCGCGGGCCAACAGCATGACCAGACAGGATGAGCACGCAGCACCGCCAAGCGACCTAACCAGGCTCGCCTGAATGGGGGGGGGGTGTCACCCGGTTTTTTTCTGTTGTCCCGTGACTCACGCATCATCACTCATTAACCAGGATTGCTCTCCGATGAGGTTCGCCGGTGCTCGGTCAGGGGGTGCGCAATTAGTATGCGCGGTACGACCCTATTGTTGCTTCGCTTTTTCAGTAGATGGCGCTGGTTTCGTGAGGCAGAACATTGTTTTTGGTATCAATTTAGGTCATCGTCAGACTTGAGAGGAAATCTTAAAATCGGAATATTTATGACATTTTTTGTATTTATGATGTCTTTGTTGCTCTTTCGTGTTCCTCTGAACAAGCTGTTATTTTTTCGGTAAATTTCTTCTATTGGTAGTGATTTCCATAGTAATGGCCAGCCCCGAGGGTATGTAGAGGGTGAGTTTTGCGAACGCGTTTGCGAGTATCTCCACTGAACATCTTCATTGCATGTCCGTTGGATAGAGAGGACCCCTAAAGAGCGCGCGAAACGGGGGTTCCAATATCCGACGTCCTGCGACAAAGACGATTTGCACACTCCTCCCAATTGTATTTATTCCAAAGACCTACTGCTGAATGATTCCTTTTCACGTGATTTGTTTAACGGAACGATTTGCTAAAATGGAAGGCTTCGAGAAATTTTATCAATCGATTATAATTTTTTTTTCGTGCGCTCAAATTGAGCTGGAAATCACAATGAAGTTCTGTTACCGAGGGTCTGATGTCACGCGTGTTGTTCTGCTTAAAATTTTGATTACCACTACTGATTTTCAATCATTTATGTGTTCCGATTGTCGCCATAGTTGACTCCTTCAACCAGTTTTGGTGACAATTTTGGACCATTCGGTCCAGATCGAAATATATCGATATTTGACCATATTTCGCGTCTAGTGATAACGACAGATTCTTTATCCGATCAGTTAAGTGGATGCATCTGATCTTACCTGTAGTCTGAGTCTTCAGTCCTGGGGTTGTAGGAGGATGGGAACGTTTTATTCTGGCCCTGAGGCAACTATGCCCGTTCCTCCCCACTTTGTTTGACCGGTGTCTTAGTAGGGGTCGGATAGAACCTCCAATATAAAGGTGAGCTGGTAATTACGTGACCCAAATCGCCACGACAACCTGTTAAGTAGGAACGAGAGAGGGGATCCAGAGGAACTATCGGGAACTTTTTAATTCTATGGACCATAAACGTATCTTTTTTATATGCTGGACATTGGTGGTGGTGGTCCACTTTGCGAGGGGCAAGGTCATCACATTTCTCTCGGAGCTGCATTGGAGGAAGAATTTTCGTGGCCGCGGGTTCGGGACAGGTGCTGACCAAGGGTTGGACCGACACCACCGCGACCCCTTTCGGCACCAAGCGACGGACAAAGAGCGTCGGGTTGTCTGCGCCTCTGACGGGAATTTGAGACTGGTTTCTGCCTTAGGATGATTATTCTTTGGGGTCGATCAGTATTGGTACACATGTTCATGGTGTTCATTGTTTGTGGATCAAATAGGCTAGAAAGGACATAAAGTGAGGAAAAGTCCATGTCCATCGGATGAGGGTTGTTGCAGATAACATATACTGTATCATCAAAGATGAAAGTTATCCCTCACTGTTTAGGAAAATACAGTGTGGGGAGGGGGGAAATATTTACTTGTGACATGTCGTTTTTTTTCATCTGTTATGAAACAGATGAAAAAAACGACATCTCACAAGTATCTCAGGTCTATGACATTGAACTAATTGGCATTTTATTTTTTGTTCACCAAAAATTTAAATCTAGTCTCCACAAAACTTACTTCGAATTCTAGTCATCATATTTTAGTAATTGACCAATCTTCCATTGGTTACGCTACGAACTTCATAATTACCGTAGCGTTTTTATTTTTTTAAGTACGTTAGTAGTTGTATTCCAACTACTTGAACATTCAGAGCTCTGATATTAATTCGTACTTTATTGAGACCGGTTTCTTAACTGGCCTTGTGTACGAATGGTGAACCGTTCTCACTCAGTTACAGTACAGTATACTGTACATGCATAGTAGTGATATTACTCAGTTACAGTACAGTATAGAGTACATGTGAAAGCAACTCGGGCTCTCAGGAGGACCTAGAGGAATCAGAAAGAATGGGTTGGTGGTGGTGGCAGAACGAGGGTGGTAGAAGTACCACCAACAGAAGGAATTTCGAAGGTGGGTGGCGCAAAAAGCAAGTTTAAAAACCCTGTTACGTAGAGGTCACTCTGGATTTCTTATTTGTTGCTCGCGTGCTGCTGGTGGTGGTGGTGATGCAGCTGCTGGCTGGGTACTCGCGCCATTTCATCTTTCTCTCAGCATGCCACAGTCCTAATGCGGCCACACCACAGTCTTAATGTCGCCACGCAAAATAATTTTTTTGTTCCATTGTGCGACACATTGGAATATGATGTGTAAGCCTTGCAAGTCATATGAACATCCAGCATTTTTTTTTCAAAAATTAAACTGTTGACAACATTGCCTTTGTGAAAAGTAACAAAAAGGAATAAATTTCAGTTAATTGTTGTGCTGAAAATAATGTAACCCTTTTATCAAAAATTCAGTAAATAAATTTAAGGGAAAACGCATACCCATCATTCATTTATTCAGCTGTCTAGCTCTCCGGATGTTGACAAAGAAATTGGATTTCTGGGGGTGTGGAGAAGGCTCGATCGTAAAGCTTGCCGGTCAGAAGTTTAAAAATCTTTAGATTTTGAGTTAAACTGCCTGTATGTGTTTTGTATGAACACCGGTGTACTGCGAAAGCGACTAATGGAGACCATAAATATTGTATCAGATTTGTCATTTGAATGTAAACTTCATTTCTACTTTTGATTGGTCTTGTCAAACAGGTTCTACTAGTTAATCGGTCCTTCATTACTTGTACATCCAGCTCGCTTTATCATTGATTGTACATGTCGTGTCGTGTGTAGTCCGATAGTCTGTGTGATGCGTGCGGTGGATGCTTCTTTTTTAAATGATGACTTCTTTGTGTGGCGAAGAAAGGGGAGGTGGGGAGTGAGGTGGCGCCGAAGAATCCAGATTGGCCTGCAATAATAAGTGGTTGAACTGGATGGGCGGACAGGCTGGTGGTTTGCATAAATTGTGTCTGCATGTATCTCTAGGCAGGTTTTCTTTTTTTCCATTTGCATATGTACTGGATCCTCTTGAGACCCGGTGTATATGCCCGTTCTTGGTTTACTGGTCGCGACAACTTTTGTAGATTGGTTTAAAAAAAAGAAGCTCGAACACCTTACCCTTTGATCCGTAAGCAGATAACATTCCTTTAACGGTGTATATATTTTCTTTTTGTTTTTCCCCCCCACTTCGATAGCCCCACTAGGCACTGGCCATGGTTATACAAGACTATTGGCACCAGCTAGTCTCTCAAAAAAATTCCATCTCGGTGTGAACTAGGGGCGGCGAAAAGAGGATGAGTTTGTTGCAACGATGATTGGAGGAATTTAGCGTGGACCCGCGCGCCACGGGACGCATTCCTGGACGCCATATTTGCATATTAACTTCTCTGGGATGTCACACTTCGTTCGCGGTGATCTAGTGGAAACTGGGCGTGTGGCGCAATCTTGTGTTGTAAAGTGTCGTTTTAATGTTGTTATTGGAGCCAAATAAATGTACGGTCTAGAGGCTGCATGTGACCCGCGTCTAATATTAAAAAAATATTAATCTACTTGAAATTATATTTTAAAAAATCAAAAAATTGTTTGGGTGAAATCTTTTGGTTTTATTTGCATTGTAAAATTCAGTTAGCTCGTGACTCAGTTCTCATCCATTAGTAAAGCATCTGTACAAGAATTGCTCTGTGGAGAATGTTGACACAACTTAAAAAAAATAAAAAATAGATTTATTATTTTTGAATTAACTTGATTATTTAGCTAAAACTTTGAGAAAGATCGAAACCCAGAAGTTCAGAACCTCGGAAATATTATTTTATGCAGCGTTGAAAAAATGTCGACTCATAGAATCGTTTCTTCGCCCCGATTAGGCCAGGCGCATGTGCCCTTCGTGATAATTCACCCGCGCTGGGTCTACTCGCGTTTAACCCCTTTCTCCCACACACACGGCCGCCCTGCCCTCGCCGGCATACCTTTGTTACGGGAATGACTTAACTGAATTTTTAAAGAGTTCGTGCCAGCCACCAACAAGCGAAAACTCGCTTTTTGGTGTTCGGGACTGAAGACGATCGACTTACAAATTGGGATCGGTGTACGAGTGTCGCCGTTTTTTCTAGTCTGGCGTGGGCAAAACCTGATTGTGGAAGACGGTATCCTGGGCGAAGAGCACATATAGAAATATGGCTGCTACTTTACATACTGGTCGGCTTAGTGCATACGTGATGACTAACACCAGTCGTTCATATTATCCAAAGTTGGTGTCTGCTACTGCTTTCAAAATTCCGAATTCATTAAAAACAATCATTCGAAATGTACACTGTAATGTTATACTGTATGTCTGTAACGTACGTAAGGGCAGCGAACAAACATGGCGAGTGGAATGAGTTATAGTTTATTTATTTATTTCGGGAGAGCATTACAATCTTTCTGGATCCTTGAAATGTCAAGTTCTGAAAAGGGCCAACTTTTCTAATATTACTTTACAAGGATAAAAAAAAGGAGAAGAGGTCCATCAACTTGCTCCTTGTCTCTTGCTAGCTAATATCGTCAAGAATGTCCAAAAAATAAAAACAATTGTTCAACTTGGAAAATGTTATCAAATTGATGATGATTGAACGTATTGATATAATGAAGGGAATAAATGATAAAATTAATTTGATAGCGACAACAGTCAAAATATCCGATTAAAATCATAGCGATATCAAAATATTTGACGCTCTGGGCAATGCCCAACACCTCCCCCGACTCCTTGGAATAGGCATTGGCCCAGTGTAGCGTTCATCGAGCACTCTTGAGAGCGTTCTCGTTGAAATGTACACGCGGTTTCGAGGCGAAGAATGTATTGTGTGGTCAGGTTGAAAATCTTGTAAAGTGCAAGTGTGCGTGCGGGTAATCGTGACGGTTCTATAGTCTATGTAACGTGCATGCATATGTGGCCGAGCGTGTGCCGGATGTTAGGCTTATCACTCCATACAAAGACGACAATGGCAAATGGAAACAACTTAAAAAATGCACTTTCCATTCAATTCGTATCATCAATCACTTATCTAAAACGATAAAAGTAATATGTATGTGTACGAGTATACATGTATACAACACTGTTACACACTACGCGGCATATTTTGGGACTATGCAACTCCAAAAGTTGAACTGTTTAGGAGCTATTGTTTAACATGTTATTCGTTACACGCAGTTCATCTTAGTTTATCTCTTAAAACTGAATTATTTTTTAAATTTTAGGAAATAGAATTTTTTTTGTGTGGAACATTACTTTCGGAGTGACCGGCGTTCGGGCATTAAAATAAAATAAAAATGTATATATTTTCTACACGAATTTTAATTTCATGTCGTTAATTTTAATTCTGGAAATAGATCTCTTGAGGAGCAAGAGAATAATTTATTTCTTAAGGAGGATTCCTGCTTATCCAATAAAATATCCGCGAGATTGGGTTACTAAGGGGACGTTTCTCCGATTAAGATAATGTGAGCATGGAATCGATTCTCGCAAATGTTCTGTTGCGTCCCCAATCCTTTCAAGTTTATTAAATAGCCGTTGTTGGGTTACCGGCTTCCCTAAATGAAGATTTGATAATTCTGTCTCGCCCACCCTCCGCACATCCTACCCTAATGGCCTACGTGTTTTTATCTTCATTCGTGTAATTTGTAGCCTGCACGTTTCAGGCGTTACGGTGGGAGGCCACATAATCATCGCGAAAACAATTTTCGCCTAACAATTTTGGCTGCCTCGCATTATCACTAGTCGGCGTCGCTATCGTCTACTATTTGCCCAAAATTTTGTTAGGCCATTTTTTACTTTCGTAGTATTTTTATAGTATGAGATTGTTTTTGATATTTCTTGAGATTTTTGCTAATGGAAACACATTAGTGGTATGCTATCAGTTGAAATATTGGAATTGGTGAGATTTCATAATCGAATGTCCATAATTAGAATGTCCATAATTGGCACCAAATGGAAACTGGAATCAAATGTTTTATGTGCTATGGGGCGCTACTGGCTACAGTGCGAACAGCCAATATATTCATTCAGGTTGACAAGATTTCTTTCGCCCCTTTTGTCTCAAACTGATACACCAGCGACATAAACTCGTACATGTATAGCCACTTTAAAAATGCATCACAGATTTCAGTTGACATCGTGGTGCGTTGAGCTTTTCGTTTTATCAGCCCTATAGCATTTTTGGATCAATTTCGAAGCCGTCGAGCCGATAAGCAAAATGCGCAACGCCGCCAAACTTGAAGATTCCAATCGATTCGCAAACAAAATTGGTTTCTTGACATAAAAACTGCGAAGGCGTTGATGGGAGGTGTTAATGGTGGTCAACAACACTAAAAACACACCTTTTTATCACGGTTTGGAGAGCATGCACTTAGAACTGACTGGAATTGGCTGTCGAAACTCGAAGGTAGAATCGCACGTGATTCTACTGCATCCTGTTTTTACCGATGGCGCTCTCGCATGGCACGATAAATCGCAATCAACACAGTTTAACCATAATTTAGCGTCGTAACTATTACTAGAGTTTGCTATCCGATCTTTTTATGTTCGCCATCGTTCTTGATATTTTTTAAAAAAATCCACGGTAATAATGGTTGGCCTGATTTCTCACCACAAAAAATAGAGGATCTTTTTGGTATGAGCGCTAGTTTATTGAGTTAATGTAGAAATCAACTCGATCGCCGCTTGTGAATTTGTTACAAGCATATCTCGAAATCACTGCAAGTACAAAAAAAAAAAGCTTTTCGTTTTTCCAGTCAGCTGATAACATCAAAACGTGCGAGCGATTCTGCTCGTCCTTCTTCCTGGTTTCCAAAACAGGCTTTGGCGAGTAAACAAGAAAAAATTGAAACTTTCCAAGTTTTTTTGTTGTAGTGCTACGAACTGGGAAATAATGTTTTATATCCTTTCGGCATATACTCTGTACTTCGTTTCTACTATCACTAATTAAATAGGCAAGGGTAACTTAAAAAAAGGTGCGACCTTTTCAAACCCATGTTGACACGGTGCACTTTGAGATCATTTCACCGAGTGTAATCATGATTATTAGGTGAATCTGTGTGTGCCCAAAATCTAGCAAACATTATGTGTCCAACGATAATGTTCTCACTTTCAGTATTCCATTTAATATTCTTGAAAGTACGACTCGTAGCCCAATTGTGTAGACTCACGACAGTGATAAATTAATAATTAAATGAATAATTAATAATTAAATTAAATGAATAATTAAATGAAAATGATAATTAAAAAATAAAATAATAACCACGTCATCTAATTTTCGTCTCTCGTTTTTGTCTCCTTACAGAGAGCTTCCTGGACATGCTGCGCACCTCCGAGAACAACACTGTCAACCTGTTCGCCGACGTGTACGCCCGCATGGCGGCCCAAGCCCGCGAGCCGGTCACCAAGCTCTACGCTGACCTATCCGACTTCCTACGCGGCCGCGACGTAGACCCCGAGGAGGCGGTGATCGGTTTCTTCGACGCTCTCTTCCCGCTGGTCTACCACCACAGCGTCAACCCCAAGATGAAGGAGCTGCACCGCGACTACAACGAGTGCCTGCAGGAGACCCAGAGCGAGATCCGGCCCTTCGGCGACATCCCCCAACAGGTCAGCGCTCACGTCACGCGCAGCCTGCTGGCCGCCCGCACCCTGCTGCACGCCCTGCACTTAGGCGTGGAGACCGTCAACGGCACCGACCACCCGCAGGTGGCCCCCGAGTGCCAGCGGGCTCTCACTCGCCTGCTGTACTGCCCGCACTGTCGCGGACTGGTGGCGCCCTCGGCCGCCAAGTCTTGCAATGGATACTGCGCCAATGTGGTGCGTGGCTGCCTGGCCAGCATGGCCGAGATGGATCAGCCGTGGAACGACTACGTGCTGGCGTTGGATCGCCTGGCTGTCAGCATGAAGGGTGGAGCCGTGTTGGAGGAGGTCACTTCCCGTTTGGATACCAAGATTTCGGAGGCCATTATGTTCGCCATGGAGAACGGACCCGAGCTGTCCAAGAAGGTAAGTGTATATATTCGTCTCGTGACGAGCTCTTCTCTTAATGTGCTCTTCTCTCTTCGTTTTTCGGATGCAACCTTTCATTTAAACATCGACATAGCCATATATTTTTGTTTTGAGATACTGACACAAAAGCAGAAAAAAATTGGTACGCGCTGGATTACATTCCAGGGTATCTGAATCCAATAAATGATACCATAATTACTCCGCCACTTCAACACATACACAGCAAAGAGCCTTCCTATAACGTACCATGATAACAAAGCGTGCTGATTTCGCAATCATTTTGCGAGATAAGAAAGAGTAGTTGCCGGGAGTTGAACTCGAGACCACCAGTTTGTGAAGCGTGAACGCTACTGATTAGATCAAACGAGGGAAGTTCGGCGTGTTGGCTGATCTTGGGCTCTCTGAAGGCGGCCTGATTTTGCTATAATTCGGCGGGAAATGTACACTTCCGTTACCGGTAAACGTTGCCCTGCCGAATAAAAGGAACCATGATAACTCATTCCAGGATATGTCAAAATCCATCATTAGTTGATACACTAAAATGTTCCAACAGACTGAGAGTAGTACAAAATTTCAGCCATCTAGAACGGGTGAAAGTTGGTTAAAAAGAATAAAATTGAAATATACGAACAAAAGTTCAAACCAAGTTTGACCGTTAACTAAATAGATTTAAAAATAGTTTGGACCGTTAACTAAATAGATTGGAAGTCATATGCGGAATTCTTTGAGCGTCATTTCCTCATTTTTTTTTGCGACTGTCTGAAATAACGGTCAGTGTAAGCAGGTGATCTCGCGAGGATAGTTGTCCCCCGCGCGAATAAATCTATTTTAGCTTAATGGCTTTTTCGGTCCTCCTACATGAACAAAAAATCAAGATGAAAAAAAATTCGCCCGAATTTTTTTAGCATTCAACCTCGTTTCTTCGGCATCCCGAATGCATTCCGACGACGTCCGCCCCAACGGACCTAGGCGGACGTGATTGCTGATTAGCCTTTCACCTTTCTGTAAAAAAAAATTTTTTTTGGCCATCTTGAAATCGATTGACTCGCAAAAAGTGACTTTAATATTATTTTCCGATATTGGAGTCAAGTTTTTAGACTAAAAAAAAAACGCAAATGAAAAATGAAATTGTGATCTGAACTCCTTGGAATTTTTAGTTTTTACGAAATCATATTTATTTGCCAATATAGGCAGCATGTTAAAAATGAAAATTGTAAACATTACATTATAAAAATTTACATAATAAAAATGATACCAAAAGGTGGATTGTTTTTCAATGTCCATTTTGCTTTCATTCATATATTTTTTTCTCATTTTTTAAAATTCATTACCGGATGCCCCAATTTATACTCAGATATCCAAAAGTTAAGAAAATACACATCTACCGATATCGTAATGTTTATTTGGTAGCCATGGAATGCATTATTTTTTAGCTATATAAGACGAGAACGATTTAGCATTGTTTGCATGGTTTTTCTGCCCTCAAAACGCTTTAGTCAGTGGCGAACTCACCGGAGAAAAATGTGGTCATGTTTGTTTCCAATGGCTGCATTCCTTCCGTGTACGGAATCCGTGGACTTTGTCGTGAGAAAAGCAAACACACGACGTCAGTCGAAGGTTGAGATTTTGCGAGTCCAATTAGCACGATTAGCGCCATGTTTTTATTCGCTGCCCGAGTTGAGCAAAAAAAAATTACTGAAATTGAGGAAGAAGTCGCATACCTGTACATTGCATGATGGCGAGTTATCTAACCTTTGAGAAAAGTAATTACGTTCTTCTTGGGTGTCTCTGGTCATATCGCCATGATATTCCCGTTCACACGTGATGATTGATTGCAATGGGGCGCGTATATTTGAAGACGCTCGCATTAGCCTGCCCAACTATTTTATACGATCGGCAATTGCCAAACTATGCCGAAAGGTCGATGGACTCAAAAATTCGCAAACAAACCTCGAAATTGTTTACCAACAACTCTGTATTGGATTTGTTAGCGTTGCAATTGTTACAAAGCAATTTACGCTTTTATAGTTTGTCATAAAAATATCCGGCGTCTTTTGAAGTTGGGCCAGAATTGACATGTGTTGAGAGGTACGGTGCATGGAAATAAAATTGGCTAACGCTCCCCCATCTCGATTGCCATCGTCCATTCACAAATGGACTGTGGTCACAGGAGCTGGCACAATATATACGAGTACCTGGTACCTTGTCAAGAGTCGTTGGTGGTATAGGCGTACGTGTATTGTGTACGTTGGCCGACGGTCGTTACTTTTAATTAATTACAACTAAATGGAATTACATTGTAATCATTATCAAGATGTAACCGAGGCGGAGACGGATGGTGGGAAAACCTCGGAGAAAATACGGTTGGAGGTGTTTGGCTGGTGGGGTGTTAACGGGGGATGGGGGTGGTGGCTAGAGGGGGATTATTGCTGGGAGGGGGGAAGGTGTCTTTATGGTATAGCCGAGGTGCTCGGAGTGGGATGGGCGCTCGGTTGCATGTGGCAAACTGCCGTAGCCGCAGTGGTGGCGGACGGGCAAATTCTCCTGCTGAGCCGGCACCAATTTTTTTTGTTTGTTTGCGGTTCCCTGATTGGTTCGTGATCCAGAAAAGGAAACCGTGTTTTTCCTCGCTCTACAGCGGTGTGCTGGCCATAGGTGCACATTGCAGGCAAAGTAGTGTTGATTTTTCCTGCACGTGTTTCAGCATTTACTATTTAATGAAAGTGTTCCTGCAGGGTTATATTTTTCTCCATTGACTGCTATACTGGTGGGGGAAAATATTTCATCGCTCTGACGATAGGTGGCGACATGTGACATGCAATAAAATAGACTTTACCAGACGCCACTTGGCAAGCAAAACAATCGGGGCAGTTGAAAAGGCGAAACCACTTTCGGTGAGCCAGTATTTTTTTTTTTGGTTAGCTAATGTGACGTTGTTATTCAATGTTTTTTTTATCTTTCAATAAAGAACCACCTTTTGGCTGAACTTTTTCATATGAGTGAAAGGAGTTTAATAAACCCATTCGAATTATTTATTTCATTTATCTACTCCGTTTTATTTCCGCTGTTTTAATTGGTGTTCGGAGCATTGCCCATTTTTTTCTTGTCCCCACTAGAAATCATTTACCTTTTCCATTAAGTACATACAAAAAGGCTACCCGAATTTTATTATATTTACCTGTGTATTTGTTGGGTGAATGGGGGAAGGTTGTTCTTGCGACTATTCGGAAACAGTACATCCGCTAAAACAGGGAAGAGGTCATTGACTCGCTTGGGGGGGGGGGGGGGCAATGTGATTTTTTTTTCATCCCTGAGTTTAGTAAATAGCTGTCATTGGCATTTACACTAATTCTCATTGTGTGGTGTCAGTTTTGTTACCGCTGCAGAACTTTGAAGTCATTGGACATCGTACGAGATGCGTTCTCTCACAATGCGCACTGAAAAACAGGAAGCGAAAAATATCATATACGTGAATACTTTTACGCGTGCTTTTACACGAATACTTAGTTCTGGCCTCCCTCTTGCTACCTGATAAATATATTAAATTATTATATAATCCTTCTTAAAATCTAGTTTTTCATTCCATTTTTTCACTCCAGCATGTGCACAAAATTATAAAAAATAATGAATCCTTGACCAGTGATGGAGACGGCAATAATTTTAGTGGACTCGTATTTTATTACGATAATTATAATGATAAATAATGACAATTCTTCAATACGATTTTAGGTCTAGATTGGTGGCTTACAAACGTTGTTGTTACGTACAGGCTGTTAGACACAACATGCGGCGCACAAAATTATGATTTAGAACTGCAGAAGGACGGGGTGTTGATTTGGTGGGAATGGCGAACCCGATAACTTCTCATATGTATGATGCCTTTCGGTGTTGTCCTGTCCCTGGTCATTGTCCATTGAATACAAAGTTCGGTTCCCGGCACAGACTATTTTTATTCGATTCTGGGGTGCTAATGAAAATGCATCTTTCATAACAAACACGAGGGGCGCATAATCTTTTGCACAGCGACTGTCACAAAAAAAGTGATGTTCAGTTTCGCCATGACGAACGGTCCGGCCATTTTGCATGACCGCGCAGGTAACACGGCGTCGCCGGCCTACCGTAAAGAGTAATTTGTTGTTCTAGCACACACATAGACGTAGACGTATAGGTACGCACACACATACACGGCTTTCGAGATTTATTGGTGGCGATGGCTGATTCGCGAAATAATGATGTTGTTAAGGTGGCGCACTAAGGCCAGTGTGGCGGTGTCTCTCGAGCTGTGCGCGCCGGCCACCAGAAGAACCGGCTTCCTTTTCCCGCCGAACTCACTCGCCTGGTCGGGAGAGAGAGAGGTCGTCCGGCCCTGCAGCCGGGGACGAGGAGAGACGGGGAGTATAGAGCGATTGATGCGTGTGAGAGAATGGTTTAGGGCGGCCATTAACATTCCTTACCTCCACAAAGATGAACCTGAAACGGTGGTTGTTTCTTTTTTAGTGAGTTTGTTCTTGATGGGGGATGCGGAATTTAACTTGAGCCGGATAAATGCAATATATGTATATCTTTCAGTTGTTTTTTTTTGCGAGGCATCAACTTAATTTTTTGTTTTTTAATTTGAATACAGGTTATAATTGAGCTCGTGTAATAAATTTAACTGGAATACTTTTGGAGCAAAATATATTAATAATATTTTTTTTTATTAATGGGAAAGTAAAATAAAAAATATGCAAACAAATTAGATTAAACAATAAACCCAACCCGAATATTTTATTACATTTGCAAATATTTGCCATTTAATTATTTTATTTTTTCTTTGTCAGTTATAGATTTGATTAGACTATTTTTATTTTTAGCTTATGTCTGGCTTATTTAAAATTTTTAATGGCGTCTACAGCGTTTCCTTTCTCCTTCGAAGGGCTTTCAGTTTGACGTCGGTTCAGTGTTGAATGTTGATCGATTCTGACTCGTTTAAATAGGATCAGACGCTGCCAGTAGTTGCAACGGTTATCTAATTCTCCACTGCCAAATTGCAATTGAACGCCCGAGCGTAATCGTTTCGAACACGAAATTAAATTTCGCTTTCGCGAGCGTCGAAACACACAAAAGAATGGCACACGCTCGATTCTTTTGCGCGTCCACGCCCCGCAGCGCGCCTTCTTCGCGCGGCGT
>JAUJYS010000247.1:0-26565 GCA_033995665.1 Melogona broelemanni | reverse complement strand
GGCTGCGCTGGGAATCGAACCCAGATCCGCTGGTTGTGGAGCGAGCACGCTACCTCTCGGCCACAGCGGACGGATTCTAGTCGACTTAAAAACCTTGCCTCACGTTTAGGTGTTCTTTCTACTCGAATATCCGCTTTTGAGAGCATTGCATAGTCTAAAGTAGATCCTAGTCTGATTGGATCAGGTCTGTAGGGCCGGTGAACCACTGTAGTTCACCAATAAGTTACCCTTTGCATCTCTAAACACAGTTACAAAATATCTTCCACAAACATTTTGATAGCTTAGCACGTGCAATTTTCTAATCGAATTGTACAAATTGGAACAAACTCAATTTTGATTTGTGAATAATTGTGCTGAATTTTATCAAAATTCGTTGCGGAAACTTATTGAAAACCTTATGTAGTATACGACGACGATGAGATATGGTGTCTGAATGGGAAACATTTTCTTGTACAGCGTCGAAAAAGAAAGACGGACTGGCGGACTCGTCTATAAAATAATAGATAGTTAAAATTAATTTAAACGAGTAGGGAACATGTTCCAGTGCAGCGCCGAAAAAACTTTGAATTTTCAAAAATTTCTCTACTCCTGCGATGTTTTATTGTTCACTGTTATCAGTTCAACCAAAAATAATATAAATATACTTTTATATACCAGGGTTCGCCAAACTTAATTTCTCTTTCCTTTCAGCGCTGTGCTGGAACATGTTCCCCATTCCTTTAAATTGTAAGACATCCTCGTCGACGTTCTAGACGTCGTTCATTTTTTAATTAATACTAAACGACGGGAGGCGTCATCTCCAATTAATTTTTAATGCAGCTATCGTGTTTAGAAGTGATTTGAGCAGATGCCCAATACTTTATATCCTAACGTACAATATCGATTATTTAAAAATAAATCAAACGATTACTGCACGGTAGTTGATTGGGAAAATCGCTGCTGTCAACAAAAACGATGAGTAACGAAATGCCAGCACTGAGTCGCAAGCGAGTCGTTAACAATTTAGGTTGGCAGTACCATTGTAAGAACTAAGAAGCAATTTCATCAGTCATGTACAGGGTCCCTAGCCAAAACCCTTTAATAAATAACTGACACTGGCTACGCAGCGGTCGATTTTGGCACAAGCTTTCGAACCTAACGAAAAACCAGATAACATTTTTACCGGTTACTTTCGCGATAGGCGGCAGGTGGTTTCCTGCTTCACTTAACTACCAGAGGCCGACCGGGGCGTCGATTTTCGGAATATTTACCTAATTCAACGTATTGACTAGACTAGCGTACAAGTACAATTAACTATATTTAAAAAAATATATATTACTGACTGCGGCATCAAAAATCCAATAATTAAATTAGCCAAATAATTGTTAGTAAGGTAACGCAAAGCGAATTTTGTGCGAACAGTCAGCGAAAAAATAAAAAGAACCCAATCTCGCATCTACGACATTCACCCAAGTAACAAGCAAGTAACCAAGCGCGCTAAAGCTGGTTAACACGATCAACCATTGGCTCCATGGGATCCATCAATAAACGTTGGCTCTATGAATAAGTCCTTTTGAATTAGGGAAACACATGTGTCTAGTTTGTGGGCGTTACACAACCTTTAGGCGTACCAATGGAATATCTTTCGTCGCGTGTGACTGTTTGACCCTAGCAAAATGACATTTCCAATGAGCTAAACGTGAAATGATCGGTCGTGTAAACCAAACATCAGGTTTCCCGAAGATGTCGACTAATGCGTCGATCAATGAAACAATTACCGTATTCATAAGACATTCACTGGAAAACCTGGCAATATTTCGCCCCGAAATTTAACAAGAACCAGTGACACATTCGGCCGTACACGAACCTGATGCGACAGAAGGTGAAACGGAGACCTGAAAATTCGTTTTTTGTCACCTCTCGGGAAAATGTAAGCGGGAGAGGGACTGGGAGATAGCTGCCAACGATCAGGGGCAGCACGAAAATTTCTCACCGCTATTCCAAACGATTGAGGATTCAATGAAGACATTACACTTGGACAATATGGCTCCGCCAAGAATAGGATTGTTTGGAAACAAAATGCAGCTCCTTACCGGATGTTTTTCTTCCTAGATTTGGAGCGAAACACGAAACGGTGGTTCGGCTTAAAATTGCGAAAGCCTTCTGGGAGCAGAGTGACGTTGTGGCTCCAGAAAAGCCAATTATGTGAGACGCGATGACTGCGTGGGTGTCGGGAAGGGGTGAACAGGTAGAAGGAAGCTTCAATTCGGTGTGAAACAATTTGTATTTAACGGCACAAGACAAATAATTCCAGGAAATTGATTGCCAAAATTGGTAGGCCTACGCGGAAAATTACGAGACGTCCGTCCGGTGGTGCAAAATTGACGTCATAATCGGCCTGCTGCAATTTATACGGTGTTCACCTCTGTCATTTTGATTCGGATTAATGTAAAAAGCGACGGACTTACGAGCAATCTCTGCCATGCCAAAGTATTGAGTCCAAATTCATTACTTAACGCACCAAACCTGCATTCAGTTACGTTTTGTCTGTGTCAATGGAAGATAGTTGTTTGTTGGATCCGCCCTGTGGCGCTGTGCTCCACTGTGTCTTTCATATTTAAGTGGTTTCAAGAAATAATATACAAAACAATAGCGCTTTTTCTAAATATGTCATTCTAATGATCTCGATTTTTAATCCAAAAAGTTATGTGAATCTATCATTTCAAGAAATAAGTTCCCAAAAATTTTATTTTGATTTTTGGAAAGGAAGTTGCGCAGTTGCTTGGATATCATGTTAAGAAAGAATGTATTTGAAAAAAATGTTTCTTCTGCATTAAACAGTCGTCTGCAAATTTAAAGGGTCCGGCATTGTGATTTATAAAATACTAATTTTATTTGAGGTCACCTTAAATATCGTACCTAATTATACAAAAAATAGTTGGTTTATGAAACAAAAATGGATTTTAAAGCGCGTGATAATTTTATGTATTAAATACGAACAGCTTAAAAATATTTCAAGGTCTTTAAAAACGTAAATGTTAAATTTACAATGTCGGACTTCATTAACAACTCTCCTAGCGTCCCGTTCGCATTGGGGGCTTGATTGCAGTGAAAATAATAAGGAGGGTCGCGCTAATCATAAGATCATCCATGCACTACATCATTACGAAAGCGCCATCTAGCGGACCAACTAATGTTTACACGCAACCAAGCGCCAACTGCGATCGATCTTTTGGTGTGAACCAATGGATTCTGTGATCGTCGTGGCTCCCATCAGGTAAACAAAAATTAATTTTTCTACATTTCTCTAAAAATTCGCAATCGAATTTCGCCAAGATTGGCATTAATTAACGACGCCGGTGTCGATAACTCAGCCCCGATACTTTTATCCACTCTTTGAGCCGTCGTCTCCACTAATGCACGTTTCAAAAAGTTGGCGTGTGGAAAAGTTTGGGGTCGAAACGAAAAAGTTTTTAGGCCTACTTTATGCCTCTCATAGAGTTCTTTGCAGGAATTTTCTCTAATGGAAAAACTTAAAAAATGTGTCTCATTTCGGAGGTCTCAATTTAAATGATATATACCTTGCCTGAATCGATGTGTCTGTTTATTCAGATTCGATTTTTAATTTTTATGGGGGTTGGTTACGTCGTGAGGGGTTGCTCTTTTGCCCTATTTCCGTATGGCAGTGTGGCTATAAATGGTGCCAGAGTTTCTCTGGTGCGTCGCCTCGTAGTTTCCGGAAATCGGAGCAGGGGTGGTGGCGGTGGGGAGGAGGGTGATGGAAGTGTGGCCAGGGTCGCGACTCGTGTTTTTTAAGGGCTCTTGGGTGTGATGCTGGCCCCGGCTGCAGCAGGAAATGGTTGGCCGCATGAGCAGCCATTTTTCGGCCGTGGGTGATATTGCGTAATACGCGGTGGGAGTTATGGAGGAGGGGGGGGAGGTCTGAGATATGTGGACGTCCCAGAAAGGAATTTCGATCGATTTTCCAATATGGAGACTCTAATTCTTCCTCCGTCTTGCCAAAAAAGGAGTTGTGAATGTGGGAGGTATATAGGAGGGGGTTGCCGAAAAATAAAAAGGGGGTTTGAAAATACAATTGTGGTCAGTTGGGGGTAAAGCAATCGCTCCACGTAGTCATTGGGTGACTGGTGAAAAGGTTGACGAATGATTATTTGAAAACACGTATTAGAAAATATCTCATTTTTATGTATTCTATAGTTGTAGTTTTGGTCAATATTTTTTCACAATTTTATTTTGGCACACTCTACACCAGCTGTACTGGTAATTAAAAAAAGTTTAGTTTTCAGAATATAAATTGCAAGCTGTATCAGGACTTGCATAATTCTGTATTGTTTATTGCGTTAAACAGCTATACTTATTTTTGTTTTCAATTTTGTCGTTGACAATTAAGTCGTTGGTTCTGATATTCTGAAGAGCACTTTTGCAATAAGTTATGTTTTTAAATAAAAAGTAGATGGGTAAATAAGCGAGAGGTTAAATATCATCTGTTACGGAGCCTTTTCAGAGCTTAGGAGTTTGGACGGTTGTTACACAGGGCTCATAGTCATCCCAACGCATGCCGTTATTAAAAAATAACAACTGCAGGCGTAAAAATGAGATTCTGATCTGTTCATCGTGACCATCACAACCCATCACGGAAGTAAGCCAGACAATGAAATGCAAATTTTTTATCATCCAACAATTCCCCCACCAATCGGGGTTAGAAGGTCAAATTTTTCGTGAAGCAATATGCAATCAACAGCCGATGACATTTTACGTAAAAATGGAGATTTGTTTACTTCGTTTTGCTTCGTTTATCATGGTTTAGAGTTCTTTATATTTTAGGTCACGTTGGTCAACCAGTCTGTCCTGCTGACTGGTGGTGACCGGTGGAGGCGGTCGTGCTTCTGCCAACAAATGTAGTTGACGTTCTGTTTGTCCGAGTCCACCGGTAGTGAAACTCCCCTCTTTTTTTGAATGACGTGTGAGTGAGGGGGGAAAACGATACGAGAAATTGATTATCGTTGTACTCTTGGTAAGTCTGGCCAAAAATGTACTATATAGTTTATGGGGAAAGCATACAGCGATATATACAAATGCGTCCAACGCGTTGTATCGCAGGATCAATTGGGAGTCCTGTACGATTTGAACGCCCTTTAAGTAACCTTGAACCGCCACTTATCTTATTTGCACTGGCGTGGGGGAATGGATTGGTGGCTGGGAAAGGCTGACTTGGTGACCAGGTGGGGAAACTCAGAAGTAGTACCGACTATTATTTGAATAGGATATTAATATCTGGATTCATAATGAGTCAAAATAAAAGTGTATTTGAGAGAATTTTTCCTTTTCTTCGGAGTGCTTTATTGGCACGTTAATTTTTTTACTTAGTTGTCATTTGCCGTGCATTAAAATGCTTGTGGCGTTAATTGCTAAGTTCGAAAGTTTTCAAAAGTAATTTTTGTCTCTTTATCATAAAAATTTCGAACGCACACACGAGCATTGCATAGATTGCATACGCTAGCACAAATACGTTTAGGCGAAATCAAATATTTTAATACTTGGTTTCATGATTTTATTGACATTTTTGAAAAACGCATTTGGACAAAATCGATGCTGATTCCTTATTTAAGATTGTTGACTCCCTTTCGAATTATAGTTAAGAAATAAATATGATTTAAAAAATGTAGCCCCGTTAAATAGAAGGCAAAAGTTGTGATTGGCTTCCATCTTCCAAAGAAAAGCTGTTCCAGTTTTACTCTCTGCCCAGGGTACAACTTAATCTAATCTATACATGTGTAGCTGAGATTGCCAACTTGTATCACCGTTGCAAGATCCCGAGGTTACATCGGTTGCGACCTCGAGATCACAGTTGGTTGTGTGCGTGTGACACGCGGCATAAAAAAAAAGAAAAATAGTCCGTTTTCAGGGTCGCTACTGTCGGCCATCTGGAAAATGATTGATTCTGTATTGCGGCGTCAGGTTCAGAGGGCGTTCGTACCCGGCAAAGGCCTGCACTTGAAATTATCTGGCAGCTTCGCAAGTGGTTGCTCGTCGTGGCGGTGTTGGGTTTACAGAAGGTTACACGAGCCCGTGCTCGAGCTGGAGGAATGAGAAAAAGGAGCCTCGGTCATCAAATTGCTTAATTGATGAGATAATCGTTGTGACCTAGTCTAGAATAGGCCCAGCTGTTATCGCCGTGCTGGCACAGTTGCGGTGCTGTGGACTTGGCGATCATTCACTGTGAATGGCTTTCCTTTTACGCCAATGCAGGCACCCAAATAGTTGTCATACGTTTTATAATTTGGTAATTTTTCTTAGGGTTTTGCGAAATCGATACGCACGATTGGAATGGATTCGTTTTAAATTTAGTTTAGTAGGGCGGGGAAATTTGACTCTTGCGACAGTGTGACCAAGTAAATTGTCCAAACAAATAGTTTTGCCCGAATTAGCCATTCGTTTAAATATATTAATAATTAGGGTGGGGAAATTGTAATCTTTGTGACAATGTGATCAAGCAAATTGTCCAAAAAATATTTTGGTCATTGACCTAAGTTTATTTTGTTATGCGCCATGCTTAATTTGCAATTGATTTTCTCTTTTTATTAAAATTTATAAATTTCTTACTTGTAGAAAGATTTGATAATTTAAGGAGTTGTTTAAATTAATTTGATCTTGGTTCCAGGACATTGCTGGACAAGCCAATTATTAAATAACTATTAAATAAACTGGAATTAAAGATCTAAATTATGATTAAAAAAGCACTTCTGGTGAAGGTCCTACGTTCGAATCCCGACATACAAAATATTTGCGATTATAAATTCCAAATAGGTATTGTCTTGTAGTTAGCCACTCCAATATCGTTGATTGGCGTTGTCCTGGAAACATTCAAGTTATGATTGGTTTTTGTTCGTAACTCGGAAATGAAAATCGCTTAACTTATTTTTTTGAACTGCAATCGAAGGTCAGTTTGTTTCGTGTCCAATGGATAGATTAAAAAAAAATTAAAAAATAGAGTAATTAGCGTTCTTTGTCCACATTTACACGCAAGCGGACTTTGGTAAAGAGTGGACACGCCATTCGCAACTCACAACATCTTTTTGAGTGCACGTCCACTTATTAAACTGGGTGCATCGCGTAGCTGAAATTTGGGAACCAGATATCTCCTGCTGCCCTGTTGTAGGTTGTAGTACACTAGCATAACAGTTCGGTTAGTTTTGCAGCACATGTAGGTTATCTGGCCCAAGAGCTGTTAAATCGATAACAGATTGGAAACATCGCTCTGCGTTTGTGTGTGTGCTTAAACATCCACTCGCTTCGTTACCGTGATCTGCATTGGTGATTGCATTTTGCCATCACTTCGATCCCTTTCCCATGCGATCTGCATTGCTAATCTGCGTCGATGGAAAGTGGGTCTTGTGGGTCCGGCAATATATCCGGGTTCCACAATTTTTGGTCAGGTAAAATAATTGACTTTTACGTAAAGGAAATGTTGTCGGTTTGCATCTGAAATCCACAATTTTTTTTAACAGTTAAAAAAAATTATCGCTAGGACTTTGTTTGTGTCCAAGTTGTATCACTGACTGTTTAAATAATAATATTGATTTTTTTATAAAGTCTGATGGGTCATCCAATTTTGGCTTGAATCCTCAACCCCTCTAATTTTACTAGACCACCAAGAAAGGACTTGGAAGTTGACCTTAGGTTGGATTTTTGCCGAAATAAGTTTCTAGAGTTAATTTGGCTTTTAAGTCATTTGAACTTGCGCTTTTTGAATCTGAAATAGTTGGTTAATTAGTTTCTTGATTTCATTCGTGAAACTGGCAACAGAACACTTACTTTTTTTTACGCTACAAGCGAATACATCTCAATGAAAAGCGTGCTACATCGTTTGAAAAAAAAATACACGAGTAGCTGGTATGGGAAGTTTGCTACATCCTTTTTTACCGGCGAATTATTCAATGCAATTTTTCAATGAGTCTCGTTTCAGTCGAGTGACCAAACAAGATAACATGACGAGGGGAGGGCAACAAATATACAAAATATATTAAAATGGAGTGCGATAATATGTTCTCCGGCTATATACACGTAGCCATGGCAACGGTATCCGATTGCGTTCGCCGAAACGAACTTTCAACTCCCGCAGCATTCGCCGGTGACGTAAACCGGCAACGACAACTCCTCCTACACACCCACACTCCAGCCGCATATCCTCTCTTTTACTGTATTCGATATGTGTTGTTTTCCGTGGCGCGCGTTCCGGTGCCACCCTCCTCCTCCTCCTCCTCCCACCTACTGCCACCCATATTGGCCTTATCTGCATTTTGCCACTCGATCTTGATGAAGTCGCTACCACTCGAAAACGCTTTTTCACGTACGTGCTCGTCCGCTGCTCGCTTCGTCGACGGTCGCGCCGCCGCCGCGGCCGCGGCTCACCGAGCGCTGAAGAGACCGTGCCCGTGTTTATCTTGCACGAGACGGGAGGGTTTTGATTTTCCGAAAGTTGACCGGCTCGTCGCTTCCCGATATCTTGGTCCGGTGGAATGTCTACCGAGAACGATAACGAGTGATCGGGCGGCGCGAATCGGGGTCAATTGAGTGCGCACTGCTGAGGTGGTGACGTTATTTTCGTAACGATTATTTTTGCAGGAATTTTGATGGTAGAGTAACTATTTAACTTTTTGATGACTGGAAAATCATGCGCATAATTTGAGGAATTTCGATTTGCCGTTAGTAGTTGTTCATTTCTGAATTTCAATTATTTTTCTTTTAGTTTTGAAGCAATTTTGTAATATTTTAATTTTTTTTAAATCACTGTAGTGCTAATCACTACAGGATTACTACCCCTCGTGTCGCTATGGCGATATGCGAGGGGCAGGGTAATTTTGTAATTTATATTTCCATGAATTTAAAGGGAGCCTACCAACGTTTCCTTCTCAATGCCCCTAGTGGCAACCTGGTTATTTTTCCTAACAGGCACGGGTCCCACGGCTTTTACATCCATTCTGAAGGAAGGCGCACGTGCATGTGAACGAATTTATCTCGCGTAAAAAATTCCGGTTGTCACGGTCGAGAATTGAATCCGCGATCACTGGTGTATTGGTCCAGCACGCTAACCACTCCCCTACGTTCCTCATGGATACTTCCTGATTACGTCTGTTATCTGAATAATTCCGATATGCTTGTTTTCAGAATTTCAAGTTATTGCATACTCAATATTCGAGGCAGTTCCATGGTTGTTCGTCGCGACTGGTACTTTCAGGCTTGGTGCGACAGACTTTTATCAAGTTTGCGGTACCGACCGTTCAATTTGGGAATGTTCTATTTTGTCACGACGGTGAGCCAAAAAACGCGCTGCGTTGCATTTTTTTCCCCTCTCGATTTTTCGACGCCGTCGCGTGTCTTGCGTATGCGTAGTTTTCGGGACGATACGTCACAGCTGCCATTTTTGCTGTCGACGTCACGGCGGTGGTGGCGGCGGGCAAGGCCAACTTCTACAGACCTTATTTCCTACTTTTTATTATCCAAATGTGGCGCTTGCTGACACCGTTATTGGACATTGGTTGTTGTCGCGTTTGTCGTAAACTGTTGCGTCGTTGCATTTGATACGTTTTTTACTCGCTGTGGGGTGGTTCCACAAAAACAAAATGGCGTACGCAAACTTGTAATAAATCTGACCTTTAAAATTTTGATTTTCAGTTTTGGTTTGTCACCTTTTTAGCTAACAACATTTCCAAACATTTTTTTTCCTATGGTTGGAAAAAAAAAATTTTTTTTTATAAATTTCCCAAGTTTTCCGTTTTTAAGATGTTTTTGATAAAAATTAACCGTAGTTCTTTCTGAATTTGTTTTAAAAAAACCTGGGAAATATTGGTTGTTGTATTCATCTTACTTGTGGAATATCTCGTCTGATAATTGGTGTCTTTTAAAAGTAAGACACATTTTTTTAATATGAAAATTTCCTGCTACAAGTATTTTTTGTAGGTTATCGATAGTAGACTTGTATAGCGCAGAATACCTATTTTTCGACTTTTCTTATTTACGGAAACGAAAAGTAGTAGGCCATTCTGTCTGGTCATCTGGCTGATCTTGAACTTTTTTGATATCCTCCCTTTTTCCGTGTAAAACGAAGACGAAAAAAAAGATGTTATTTATTGCGCCATAACGAAATTGTTTATCTTGAGTTAGCTGTATTAGCTTATGTGTCTTGTTGATTTATATGGGAAAGCCTGGCAAATGTCCCTCGCGTGCCAACATTCGCGCAGCACTGCTCTGCTGTTCGCGTGACCCTCGGAATTGGTTAACCCGTTTAGATATGAGCGACGACGAGCGCAATCCGGCGCTGTACAGTGGGTGGCACCATTACCGCACATCCCTGTTAATTTCGCACCATAACTGAAACGGCCTTGGGTGGGTGTCGAAGGTAGTTGGGAGGAAAATCCTCGTCTTCCAACACGATCTTGTTAAGCGTTTGTCTTAAGTAATTGTCGGTTGGCACTTTCAAGTTGCGATCGCCGTAGTTCAGTGGTAGAGCATCCGTCATGTGTGCGACGATCCTGGGTTCAATTCCCGGCTCTGGCTTTCGTAATTCCTACCCGAGGTCCTGGTGAAAATGTACACCCTCTATAAATGCTATTTCGAGGAGATTTAGAGGATTACAGAATATTTTGTAGTAATATTCACTGCATTGATTTGAAAAAAAAAAAATGCACTGTGCTTTTTTAGAAAATATGAGAACTATTCATTAATTGCATGTTACCATACTTTCCATTAGACAATAGACAATACAATTAACGACGAATGTAATTCGTATAAGAGTAATAATTCTAATAAATTTAACGATTTTACGAGTAATAAATTAATTTAACGACTCGTGGTAACCCAGGCGCCGCTGCAACCGGCTATGGTGCGGCGGTCCCGGATTCGGATCTCGGCGCGGGCTATGTTGTAATCCATTCCGGTGTTCAAAATAAAAATATCCCCCTCGATATCGTCAGGAAGTGGCACAGAACATCCTTTAGTGGAATTCACTACATTGATTAAGGAAAAAATAAATAAGTTAAAAAAATTGCAATTAAAAATATGATGCGAAATTTTTTAATTAAACCGATCATTGAGTCAACGCGCACATTTTCATATATGCATGTTTGCGTATTATCATAATTTTCATTACAAAACTCGATTGATCTTGATTCGTGACGATAAGAATTGTTATTTATTAAGTCATCATCTTTCACCCAAGCATTCTCGTGCGCAAGGATAACTTGTACTGACGTAAACGTTTTCCAGTAGTGCGTACCTCGGTTTTGTGCCTGAAAATTGTCGAACCGCGCAGCTACATTACATACTGTATCTCTCCCTTTCTGTACATGTAAAGTTTCGTGTGTTTTTTTTTATTCTTATCCGCGCATCAACGCGCCCGGTTCTCAGCTGCTGGGGTCGATAGCCTCTCCGGAGCGCCTCCGTGTTCGCACCACCAGATCGGGAGGAATCCCTTCGAGAAGACACACGCATTCTCTCCGTTTTCAACCATTCTGAATTTATTAGGTTTTTTTTTTTTGACTGGTGATTGCGTGCATCTGTGTACACGTGGCGCCATCTATACGAGAGCGGAGGCGGGCGAAAAAGCTGAGGGAGGCGAGAAATAATTTTTCAGGTCAGAAAGGCCTGCGCGCGCGCTCGGTGCCACGTCAATAGTAAAATATAAAGTTTGGTGTTTTGACACGTATGTTGGCATTTTTCCCTGCCCTCGTGGCAGGATCAATGGGGGTAGTGGAGGCGTTTGTTTTTGTTTTTATTCAGGTTCAATTTGTTTGTTAAGCCGGTGACTAGTCTCCCAAATAGATTTGTAACAAATGAAAAACGATCGTTGTAAATGCGCGGGGGATGGGGGTTCGTTGCGTGATCGTGGGTTTTAAAATAGATTCTCTCCCTCCTGCTTCCAAGTACAATTTTATTTTTGGGGTTTTGGATTGTCTGTTGTCGCTATTGCAACCACATGGTCGTAAATAATTTAGTCAGGCCCCCCCTGGATATGTTGTAGTTTTCTTGTTGGAAGACGACGGTTGAATTTCCACGGAGTATCATTTTATAATGACTAGTCAAGTGTCCTGGACGGAAAGTGACTCGGGCTATTTTGTTTTTGTATTTTGTTCTTTCTGTAATTGAACAAAATACTTTAATAACTTTCGTATTTTTTATAAAAATTTAATTTTGTGGTAAATTGCCATAAAAATAATAAATTTAGTTTAGTGAAAAATTGTTATTAAAATAAACTGTATAAATACAATTTAGTGAAATGTTAATATATTAGATAAATATTTAATATACCGAAACACCTTTTAACTAAAAATTATTTTTTTCATGTGCTGTGCATAAATGTTCGAATTGTGGTATTTGATGTTTACGAGTTTCGGTTTGATTTGTGCCGTTGTTTACATACAGATACAGCTGTAGAGGCCCGACAGGATTTATTCGATCGGTGTTATTGTTTTTCGGCACGCTCGTTTCCCTTACAGCGCAGCTGCGTTTAAAAAAAGTATTTTTTTTCTCGTCCAAATCTCACGGCAGAGAATATCTTTCCGAATGTCTTGGGGTTAGCCTAAGATAAAGAGAAACAAAAGACAAGTGTTATGGCAGGACGAGAAAAGGAGAGCGCCCGCTGGAGAGAGATATAGAGAGAGAGAGGTTTGGCCCGTCCGCGGTTGCCCGCATTCCTGCAGAGGCCGCGCGGCGACGGGCGAGCATAGCGGGTTGCCATGGCAACGTATCTGCGTTGCCCAGGCGACGGCCGCGTGACGCATCTCTAGTGTTGGTGCCGCCGCCGCTGCCGCCCCGCGACGCCAATAGTATAACGGTGTATTATGCGTGTGGGCCCCGTGTACCTCTGGTGTGTGCGTGCTGTTTTGAGACTCCCCCGCCCCGTCCACATCCCAGTCAACATCCCGATCCAGTGTTTGCGATGCGTGATCTCCCAGGCTCGCCACGGGACGACATTTTTTCGTGGATACTGTTATCTGGGTGCCCCCGCTACTCTGATCGATGATCCACCGTCTCTGGAGTGTTCGCCTGAAAGTTAATTGTCCTGGCCGTCGGCCTCCAAGGTAAGCGGATATATCGATTTGTTTGTAAAAACACTGAACCTTCCTACCCGGTTATCTTTTCGTTATTTTTTAAGGTTTTGTGGTTGGTGCGAGCACGAATTTTCGAGTTCTTCTGTACCTTCGAAAAAATTGGTGAACCCGGAAGTGGGAGCGTTTGGCGTTTGGCGACGCGCTCCCCGAAGCGGCGGGTGTCAAAATCTTGACTAGAAAAATCGATGGGAGCTATCCGCCGGAAGGTGTCGAGGAATCGGGAGATTTTTCTTTATCTTTAGATCCGTATCACAAATTTAATGCTGACTGCGGAAGCCTTTAATTTATTTTTCTGTTAAGTTTGTTGTCAATTTCCAGAAATGAATGTCCATTCTATTGAAATTTGGTTGACCTGATCCAATTCCGTAGTTGATCCAATTTGGTATTGCAGATTACGACGTATATTGTCGCAGAACGCCCACGATATGAAAGGGGTCTGCCTGTAGATGGCGCGCTGGTATTGATTTTTGAAATAAAAATTGTTGACATTTTTAGGCAAAGTATTTGGATGGATGCCGCCATTTTGCATTCCGTCACTTGATAGTGACATGACTTTTCTTCTTGCGGTGAGATTTAATAGTATTCCTTAAGATTTGGTTTAGATATGTTGGCTGGCTGTAGGGCAAAATGAATTTGGAGGAAAGGGGGAGTGGACGTATTCGAGAAATTTGGTAGTGTTCCCGAACAATTAGTTTCTGCGCTTGTTAAAATGTGCAACTCGTCTCAGGGGCGATGACATGCAACTGACAAGTTAAGACTCTAAACGAGAATAGTTGACATTTTTTTAAATGTATTTATACAAATAAAATCGTGCATTATCATGAAACAAAAACTTGCGCAATGTGGCTAAAAAATATAGAACTGCGCAGTTAATAAAATATATAAGATATTATTTGACTTCTGTTGAGATTTCAGTCTGACCAACTATATATTATCCCCAACAAAGAAATGTAAAACTAGAATCTGGTCAAGCTTCTACATTGATGAAATAGCAAGTTTCGTGTGCTGGAAAGAAACAATTTCAATATTTGGTTACTACCCACCGTCTAACAAAAGCTTACCTGCAATTACACGACTTTTATAAAGACAATTTTCATGTATTCTTCGTCTGCATCTGTGTAATCAATCTTACACAAGAACTCCACCAGCAAGAAAGAACGTAAAACGTTATTAGAAGTGTTCATCTTACGCCACCGTCGTTCTCCTTACCCCCGTCCGATACCGCGCCGCATCGCCCGCATGCACGACGTGATTGCCCCGCATCAAGGGGCGGTCCTCGCGACCGTTCTCTCACCCGCCAGAGCTAGACGGGGGATCGACCACGCGGCGGGGACGGCGATGGGGTGGCGACAGCGCGGCATAGGTGTGTTTCCCCACTTCCTACCTGCGTCGTTTGCGGTTTCCGCCGGCAAATGGCTCACCCGCTAATTAGCCGCCTCCACCTCCTCATATTCCATCACTCTGCCTCCCATTCAACAACCATCGCGTGGCACGACCGATGAAGCACGGGGGAAAAATTGGATCGATGCGGCGCGGCGCGCAGCCGAGTACCGCGCGAGACGACGACGGGCCGATCCCCCCGTCAATTTTCCCTTTCGCGTCGCCCATCAAACTTGGCTGAAGTGTGCTCGTCGTTCGGGAGTTGTGTGGGGGAGGAGGGAGGAGTTTGCCAGTGAGGGCCCGCGTCCAATCAATAAACGCGAAAAAGATGGAGCGTAAAAATGACTCGCTTTGTCATTTGTGCCGTGGCGCGTGCTGTGCGCGCCCCGGTGTTTGTCGGTGTTTCTCTCCGGATCTGGGGGAAGGGGGGGCGACGCGCGCGATACCACGCGACCAACGCACCCGTCTCACGCTCGACACTTTTTGGCGGCGTCGCGTGAGAGCTGTCGTCACTTAGGACGGTTGCTGGACGGATTGGGTTGCGGTTGGTCTTGAGGGATGGACGGTGTCGTCATCGGGTCAGCGTAGGCCAACTTGTGTCCGAATTTTCGCGAGGCGGTCGATTTTTTTTTCGATTGAAGACTCGTTTGGACGTTTCTCTTCTACGGGATTGCAGATCTAATGTTTCCGGACCAACTCGATTTTTCGATTCCTGTTGATGTTTGCCCGCCGCGTTGTGCGTGTTCGGAACTGTTCCAAAATTCAAGACTTTTTGGACTGTTCAACATTTCTCCAGTTTTCAGCTGCCAGAATGATGGAGAATGCCAGAACGGATTAAATCCAGTGTAGTTATCGTGCGATTGTGTCGAGTTTTCTCTCGAAATGTGTTGGGGAAACCGGAACGACGGATATGTTTGCGTCAAATAGAAAAGTGTGGTGCGGTGCTGCCCTCTATTTCTTAACCTCAATTCAGTGCTGCGAATAACTCTACATTGTATCCTGCAGTGAATTTCTCGACGATGCATTATTAGGTGAGGGATTTATTTTCACCTGGACATCGGGATCTTGTAAACGAGAGTCCGCACCTGGATTCGTATTCTCGACTGTCGTGCAAGCTAATTTACCGACTGGGCTACGGCGAGTCATACAACCGCAGAGTCTCAATTCACATACAAGAAATTTTTCTCCAATGGATTCGTTCCAATTAATCAATTTGTTTGGTTGCTGAACAAGCGTCGAATTAAGTTCTGTAGTTTGTTTTTCCAATATGCGCTTTTTGTTTTGGGCCAACCAGCTATTCTGCTTAAGTATTACTGAAAGATTCGTGCATGCCCAAATATGGATGAAGAATTAGGGATTCGAACCAACGCGAACCTCTGGTCGTGGAAACAGACGCTTTATCCACTGAACCAAAAGAAAAAAGAAAAAAATCGACAGCGAACTGACTCGATTAAAAAAGTGCGCGTACTTTTAAGTGATGGATTCCGGGATGGATTCAATGCGTGAGTGGATATATTTTTTAATCGTACGAACACAAACGTACTGAATTACCTATGACATAACAATAGATTTCTCACCGATAGCTTTCCATGACGTTAACTTTTTCGTTCCTTGTGCTTATCTTATACTCCCGACACACGGGTTCAATTCCCGACCGAGAATACACACGGTAAAAATACTTTCCTAGGTTAGATGCTCAGGCTAGGTCAAATTCCATATTATCAGGTCGTCCCCTGATGGGAGACTTTGAGTCGAACACGTTGGTAAACCTCCTATTCCTGACGTGACAACTGTCAATGCGTTAGTGTTGATCGATATTTTTTCAACTCTCTAATAATTTAGTTAGATTTGTAAGTATAAATGGATTGACTCACTCGAAACGTCTAATAAACTGGCTGGTAGGTTGTTGTCCCAGGCAGGGTGAGCGGAAAGCTGCTCGACTGTGTAGCGAAGGGTTCTATGTCGCACGGGCGGACGGACTCCGCTCGACCAGCTGTCGCGCTCGCTCGCTCGTATGCGTGACTCGCTGGTAAGTGGGGGCAAGTTTCCACTTTTCGCCGCCTCCCCCTCTGTCATAGCAGACCCGTACTACGCGTCCCCGCCTCCCCCCTTTCTTTTCTACGGCGGCGGTGGCGACCGAGGACCCGTTGCCAGGCAACGTGTGGGACCGCTTGTGTATTTGTGACACGACGTTTTGCGCACATTGTGCTTTCGGCGCGACCCTCTTTAGCCCTGGTTTGGGAACCGCGCGACCACAACGTGTGTGTGTATCGACGACGACCGATGACCTAAACCTTTCCTGGTCCCGTCGAGGAATCGTGAATATTATTTCGGTGGCCATCATATCTGTAAGTTAATTCAAAGCCGTCACCAGTAATGATTAATTGGATTTGATGGTCACTCTTAATTCAATTTGGGGTTTGTTTGTTCGGGGTCGTAGTGCTGCGTACGATTCGGTTCTTTAGATTTTTGACTAGTCCTCCATTTTTTTACAATTGCGTCGTATTTTGTTTTCGTAAGATGTTGAAGTACGAAATTGTCAATCAATTGTCAAATTGAGCTAGATATAGATTTGATATTCGGTGCGCAATTGATTATCTCTGTAATCGGATGGGAATTCGCTATGAGAATGCTCTATTCGCCGCTGATAGCACATTTATTGAATTGGGTTACAAGCGATTGCGGGATATGCATTGACCAAGGTTTGAATAATTTATGTGGTCACCCTTTTGTTATTTTCTTTCTGGAATTGGGATAGAGAAACTGTAGATTTAATTTGCTTCACTCTGTGCAGTTCAAGTTTTGATTTTGTGAGAGAAATATTTTTGTCGGTTTACCGATAAGAGAGCTTTTTTTGCCAATAATTACCGATCCAACTGGTCCTGGTAATTTTGCCTAGTGTAAGCTTCATTCCTAGGTAGGAATTTTTAACTTGTATCTGACAACGTACAGCCACGGCTTTACTTATATGTCGAAAAGAGGCGTTTGTGCGATTTTTTCTCGCCCAAAAAATTCCAGAGATCTTGGTCCAGAATTAAACCCGCGATCTCGGGCTTGGTAGTTCGATCGTAGTGTTGATTCTCATTCCACAATTTTTTGTAAAACTTTTTTCTATACAAATTCACACTTTTATCGCGACTTACTTTTAATGCTCCTATCAGTGTCTAATCTCGTACAACTATTTTTTTATTTTTAGATCGTGCGCATTCTAGCTTCGATTCGATCTCTCCAGCAGTCATCCCGCGTCGGCCGCACTAGCAGCAGCTTCCCCCCACACGATGGCCCCGGAGCGGCATGGGGCAGGCGAGGTCCGGTTGGCCGCCCAGTCCCGCTACACCAGCGCATCCCTGGCGGACGCGCCCGATTCATCTCCCGGTCACAGCCCGGCTTCCTCCCCGCCACCCCAGCAGCCGGGCCGGCCTATGGACGACGACCTCACCAACCTCACCTGGCTGCAGGACAGCAACCTCCTGCAGAGTATCCGGCCGTCCGGCGTGCGGGTATCCGGCACCGTCAACGGGGTAATCGTGCCACCCACCCCGCGGCTGGGCGACGGCGGCAGCGAGACGGGCGGCGACACCACCGACTGCTCGTCCGAAGAGGGGGCGGCCCGCGAGGTGGCCTCGGTGGCCGTGGCACCGGCCGCCAACAGCGTCCAAGCGCCCGGCGAGAATTACGACCCGGCCGTCCACGTCCAATCCAAGCCGCCCTATTCGTTCAGCAGCCTCATTTTCATGGCGGTGGAGGACTCGCCGTCGCGCGCGTTGCCCGTCAAGGAGATCTACTCGTGGATCCTGGCGCACTTTCCCTACTTTCAGAACGCGCCCGTCGGGTGGAAGAACTCGGTGCGGCACAATTTGTCGCTCAACAAGAGCTTTCTCAAGGTGGACAAAGGACAGGTATAAAAAATTGCTCATAATGAAACCGGTAGAAAGTATTAGCTGGTTTTTTCAACTGTTGTTACTTAAGGGGGCTTACTAATGTTTCCGTCTTAAATCTTCCCAGGAGCGACCTAGTTGTTTTCATACCTAGGTAAGGCGTCATTTCTAGGTAGGGATCTTTAACGTGTATCTGGCATCGTACAGGCACGGGTCCGAAGGGGGCTTTACGTCCATTCCGAAGGAAGGCTCGCGTGCAAATTTCTCTCGCCCGAAAAATTCCGGAGTGATCTTTGTCGTGGTTTGATCCAGCGACACGGGTATGGTAGTTATACGCGCTGGTCACTTCACCAGAGTTAAGTGTTTAGGTAATTTAACGACAAAATTTCTGGAAATCTTGTTTCGAGAAAGTGTTTTATTTGAACAAGTAGGCATGCCATAAATTTTCGGATGAATCCCCCCCCCCGTACTGTCGAGGAATTCAGCTCCCAACCCTTCCACCACCATCACCACCTCATCACCTTTAAAAAAATATGTACTGAGGGAGGAAAGGGTTTTGAACCGCCCAATTTCGAGTCCGGTTTCCGGGTCACGCCGTGTCCCACCATTCCCAAGTCCCGCACGTACAGCACGCGCGCTCTCACTCTCTCGTCACCGGGCGCAATTGGCGAAGACATTTTCGGAGCCGGGATCGATCTGTTTCAAGCCGTCGCCATGGCGACCGGTTGCCCGGGCAACGCCAACGCTCCAACTGCGGTGAGTTGGCGCTAGAGCGAGAGACACACATGCAAAGCGAGCGAGGCACAATGGCGTGGGCAATTTTGGGGCTACCCCCTCCCACCACCAACCAACCAACCAAAACTTTTACATTTTTTCGTTCTCTCCAGGGATGTATATTTATTTGGCTGGAGATGGTTTGGGATGCGGTATTCTGAACGATTTCCCGCTCCCAATCAGATTTTGGAACTGGTTAGATTTCCATGCGTGTTTGGGAGGCTGTCGGTATGTGTGGTCGAGTGGGGAGCACAGAGATAGAGACAAGAGAGTGAGCACGTCCCGCGTTGCTGCCCGAGCGTGTAGTGTATTTATTGCCGTGCGCGTGGTTCGGTTGTCATGGTAACCGGACAACGGATTTTTCCTCTGCGGGGCGAGACTCCAACCACTACTACACCAACCATGTGTGTATATGTATGTAAGGGAGGGGAGGAGGAGAGGGACGATCACTCGATATTAATCACATCCCGTGTCGTTATTCACGCCCCGATCCGGTTATCTTTTTTTTTGTCACGGACGGTGGCGATTAATCGGCGCCACTCGGCGGTACCCCGGTATCGAAAGTATGGGGGACTATTAATTTGTCCGGCCGGTTCGATGGTTGTGTCGGTTTGGGCTCGCGTTGACTGGAACGAATTTCTGGAGTTGGTTTGTACGCGTGTTCGTGCGGCTGTCGGGTGGGATCTCTTTTGGCTGTTAAGCGCCCCGTGCACTTTAGGCTTCAGTCATGGCAAAGTGTGAGGTCTAATTCAAGCATTCGAGCTACGTTCATATGATAATGTGAGAAAATGCTTGATATGCTCCTTGTATTTTAAGTTAGTTTGATCGAGAAGTGCCTTCCTGATTATCTCTCTGCCATACGATGTCAAATATTATCTTAAACTCTTAGTTATTCTTTTTAAGAATTGTACTAAGTCTTTTAATTTTTTTATAGAGGATTCAATGATCGTTCTAAAGTAACACTAAAGATCTAAAGTACATATTAAAACAGAAAATTATATACCCATATAATCGCTTGAGCATTTGTGGAGTGCCACACCAGCACCTCGGGATCGAATAACGAAAGTGGGACCCGGGGATCGAACCCGGGATCGCCGCACACATGGCGCATGCTCTACTACTGATTTGATCACTGAACTACCACTGATAAAATTGCGATTCTCTTATGAAATTTTTTTCTGGTATATGTAGGCCAGTGTTTCCCAAACTTTCTGGCTTGCGGAGACCTTTTTAGAAAAAATTTAACTGGCGGAGCCCCTAAAAGGTTAAAAATGTTCATGGCGGAGCTCCATTTCATACAAGTTAATGGCGTTTGGATACAAGTTAATGGAGTCTAGGAGTGGCCGCGGAACCCCTAAGAAATGGCCGCGGAGCACAGTTTGGAAAACGAGGATGTAGACTAATAAAATATGGCAAGTTCAAATTCAATTAGATAGCATCTAAAAAAAATAGGATTTTATTCTAAAAATGAAATGTACAATATTAAATTAATCTGATTTTTATTTAATTTTTTTTTAATTCATTGTAGCGCCTAGTGCACTACAGGAATATTGCACCCTCGTGTCTCTTTGGAGATATGTGAGTGCCAAATTACCAAGTTAGTGCGTGCCAAATTATGAATTTCTGTGTCCTGGGCACCTGCCCTTGTTGTCCCAATCAAGTTTCACCGATGGCAGAGCCCTTTTGGGCGTTGCTCTTCCCCGTTCCTTATGGAGGAGCCGCTTTGGGTGTGGCTCAATCAGCGACCGTCATCCACTCTCCATCGTACCTCCCTCCTACGCCGCACCACGCACACTCCTACACACGTGCACATCGGCTGCATATATTCATTATTAAAACACACTTTTAATGATATTGCCCGGCCTTATTCCAATTTTCCCAGCATGACCGACGCAGCCACAGATTTGCTACTGGGCTGCGCTGGACCTAGCGGCAACCGATTCAACCGTTTTCGTCGCGGTGTATTATCCCTTTCGTCACGCTCGGTTGCTTGTCAAGTAGACGAGAATGATTGATTTATGAGGAGTTGAAAATTCGTGTGTCTCCAATTCAATCCTGGGGCTTTGATACGGAAACGTTGTTATAAGGCCTCCTGAACAACGGTTACAAAAACTTTATAAGAATTCGTTGCCTATTATGTTGCAGATCTTAAGTAAAAATTTACTTAGATTAAATTAAGTCTGATTTACATCTGTCAAATTCACCGATGCAATCGAACTGACTTGAGTTTAAAATTTTAATTGTTTATACGAAATTTATTTATTTTTTAAATCGTAAAATAAGTTTTTCGAAACGCGCAATATATATTTTCTTTCAGTCACCATTAACTTTTGCCGAACAGATTGCATATTTTTTTGTTTTGTTTTTTAAATCACCTTAGTGCCTTGTGCACTACAGGATTACTGCACCCTCGTGTCTTAATGGAGATATGTGAGGGGAAGGGAAGGGTATTGGCAGCTGGAATAGACAGGCTGCAGGATCCACCCCTAAGCTCTGGACTCCCTAATGGAAGCGCAGGGGTGACGCCAGTACCACAGGATCGAATAAACGAAAGCCTGCGCCGGGAATCGAACCCGGGACCACCCGCTTAGTAGAATGTTACCATACCCACTGAGCCACTGGGGGTCGGCAATTACCTGGATGTCAGTTTTTGGGAAGTGATAGACAAAAATGGCTTCGTTAATCGATCAAGTTAATAAATCATTTATATATATATTTTTTTAAATACACAACTTTTTTTTAAATATATTATTTGATCTTGTCGATTTTCCCTTAAAACCAACACTTCATTATTCAGCAATCGCAATATCTTCAAGCACCGCTTTTGAAAGACATATTTTTCATTAAATTTCATGAATTGAAAATTTGAAGAAAAATTAAGTACTTTAGCAACAAATTTGACAATCGCTTTCACAATGTACTTGGGCGGCAAATGTGATTGTAAAGACATTTTTAATACTTACTTATTTTTATAAATGCAGAAAACTTTAACAGGAAATATAAACAATCAATAAAAAAGAGCCCAACCAAAAACTCTGTTTGAGAAAAATTATCTAATCACAAACAGTTACTTCGAGCTCAACGCCGTCCTGAGGAAGTCTGCCAATTTGTTGGGCAAGTCATCTCTGTTCGTGTTGGTCACCTCGAACAGTTCCACGTCCGATCTGGTTAACAACTGGCGGACCAGCGGCAGACGCGAGCCGATATTCCGGCCGGGCAGAGTAGCCAGCACCACGCTGTTGGGAGATTGGAAAATCATCCGCACCTTCTCGCTGAACTTGGCACTCTTTAGTTCCATTTGACCGATCTCGTCGATGACGATAACGGCGTGGTCGGTCAAGCCGTGGTCCCCCAGGGCCGCCATACTCGCCTTCTCGAAGGAGCACAGGTCGACGAGATAGTTGCCAACGTAGCTGCCGGATAACATGGTTCTAGACGAATCCAAGTGGGCCAGGGCAGCCCGCTCGCGGTCCGACACAGACACCACCTCGAAACCGATGCTAATATTATCTTGCCATATTTCTTTCTTGTAAATTCCGTACACGGGAATGCCCTGCTCCTTGAGTAGCTCGAAGGTACGTAGCACAACAACCGTCCTGCCGATACCCGGTTGACCGTAGAGCAATGCGTGGATCTTCGACATAGCAATGAACTGGAGAGAAAATAATTTTTTTTTTTTTTTCATTTTCTGTAAGGTAGGCGGGGTCGCGTAATACAATTTAAACCAGGCCTGATCAGTCTTGTTGTACAAAGCAAGGCAACCATAAATTAAACTTTTATTCTTACCTATTTCGCTGGAAAATGAATTTACCGGAACGAGAAAATCAACCGACCGATGAAGTATTTTTAAAAAACCGGCTCTTCTAGAGATGCAGTCAATCCACTGAACTCTGACCTGATCCACAGCTGACCTAGGAATGAGCGATAGTAACAATAATGTCGCGCAAGTGTTCGACTATCGAAAGCCAACTATTTTTTTTATCATAGAAGATGAAGGGTAACCTTTAATTTTTTTTTCATGTTTCTCGCATATTACAATATTAAGATCATTTACAACTGTTGCCGTTTATATCCTGGGTCACACACCCTTCATCTTCTATGTTTTTACATACGGCTCCTACGAACATTCCTTCATATTTTTTATCATTAAAAATCCAAAATTATTAGAAGACAAAGTTTGCTTATGCGATGACTTTTATGAAATGAGCTTTTGCGCTACTTAGTGGCAAACATTAATCGCCAGCATTTTTTAGATCTTGACAACGAACGAGCAGCTTATATCACATGTCAAATTATTTTGGATTTCGCCAGCCAATTTCGCTAGGCGCATTAATGAACGCTGTACCCCCACATAAGCAAACACTGTATCTAGTAACCTTGGAAAAACTCATAATTAAAATGAAACCGTTGTTCTTGATTTGAAAATGAAAAGTTGAATTTAAAAACTATTTGTAAAAAAAATTACAAAATCTAGTCTTTGTATCAGAAAAACAAATTAAAAACGGAACTGCACAGGTTTCAACCAATAGGCCAAACCGACATTAAAACGACTTAAATTCGAGCAAGAAACGTTTTTTCTAATTTAATTGCAAAATCTACAAATATCCTAGTACTATTTTGAACAAGAAGATCTTTAAATTTTGAAATTAATTTTGTTGCGTAGCATGAATTAAAAATAAAACATTTTAGACTTACACTACTTAAAATGTACGTATTCAACAATACAAATATAACAGTTGAATATGTTTCACCTTGCTTCAGAAAATCTAAAAATAATGAACTAATCATTCATTTGTCTAAATGCCTGTTACTTGGGTCACTCTACAAAAACAATTTTAATAAATAATTTTTAAAAGGTCATCGAAAAAGTTGTTGTTTCCCTATCTGCGATAACGTTTCGAACATATTCCAGCTACCCGGATATCACTTTTTCGGAAGTAATAGACACGAGTGACTTAGTCAATCGATCAAATTATTAAATCTTTTATCAACTAAAAAAATTACATAGATATTTTTTTAATATATTATTTAACCTTATCGATTTTTCCCCCAACAAACCAACACTTCATTATTCAGCGATCGCAACATCTTGAAGCACAGATTTTGATTAGAAAGGTACCAGTTTTAATTAGAAAGACATCTTATTTTATTAAATTTCAATAATTGAAAATTTGAAAAAAAATTAAGTAGTTTAGCAACAAATTTCACAAATGTATTTGGGCGGCAAATGTTATTGTAAAGACATTTTTAACACTTACTTAGTTTTTAAATGCAGAAAACTTTAACAGGAAATATAAACAATCTATTAACGAAAACAAATAGGCTGTTTAAGAAAAAATACCTCATCAGAAACAGTTACATCAAGTTCAGCGCCGCCTGGAGAAAGTTTGGCAATTCGTAGTATAAGTCTTCTATGTTCGTTCTCGTCAGCTTGAATGTTTTCACATTGAATTGGGCACATAACTGACGCACCAGCGGCAGGCTCTCGGGGCCATCTAACAGACCCTGCACGGAGAACAGCACCACACTGCGGGGCGACTCGAAGATCCTCACCACCTCATCGCGAAACCACGTACTCATCAGTTCCATATCGCCGATCTCGTCGATGACGATGACGGCGCGGTCACGCCGGTCAGTCGAGTCGGGGATTGCCAGGGCCCTCGCACCCGCCTCTTCGAAGGAGCGCCGGTTGAAGCGATACGCAATGCCGCTTGGCGCAACGAATGCGTCGGATGGGATGGCAGCTTCCAGATTCTTGACGGCCACGAGTGTCCGGTCGCCGTCCGGCAGAGACACCATTTCGTACCCGAGGCGATCACCATTTTTCCACTTTTCCTCCTTGTAGAATCCGTGCACGGCAACGCCCCGCTGCAAGAGCGTCTCGCAGGTGCGTCTGACAACAGGCGTTTTACCGTCAATCGGTTTACAAGAGTAGATCAACGCGTGAGTGGTGGGCAACATGGCAATGTGCTGGAGAGAAAAAAAAAATTAAAATACTTGTAAGGAAATAAAGTTATTTTTTCATTTTTGTAAGGGTAGGCGGGTTCAATGTGTCGCTTAAAACAATTTGAATCAGGTCTGAACGGTCTTATTCTACAAATCAATGCACCAATAAATAAAACTTTTATTCTTACCTATTTCGCTGGGAAATGAATTTACCGGAACAAGAAAATCAACCGATCGATGAAGTATTTTTAAAAAGCCGGCTCTTCTAGAGATGCAGTCAATCCACTGAACTCTGACCGCCACCACAGCTGACCTAGGAATGAGCGATGGTATCAATAATGTCGCGCAAGTGCTTGACCATCGAGAGCAAACTTATTTATATCATTAAAAATCCAAGGTTAGTAAAATACGAAGTTGACTTATGGGGGACTTTTGTGAACTGAGCTTTTGCGCTACCTAGTGGCAAGCGTGAGTTGCCAGCATTTTTTTTTTTAGATCTTGACTATGAACGAGTAGGTAAAATGTGAAGGTGACGTGTGAAATGATTTTGGATTGCGTCAGCCAATCATGCCAGGTTTCAAGGAAACGAGCACCAATGAACGCTCCATCACCGCATAAGCAAACCTTGTCTATTTATAACCTTAAAAAAAACCCAGATTGAAAATGATCGTTGTTCTTGATTTGAAAATGAAATGTAAAATTTAAAAACTATTTGTAAATTGAGACTTCCCAGTATAAAACCAAATTTAAACCGGAACTCCACAGGATTCAACAGATAGACCAACCCGAAATTAAAATATCTCAAAATCAGTGTTGGGTAGGAACTGAACGTAAAGTTCCCGTTCCTAGGAACTGGTTCCTTTTTTTGAAAAGGCGTCTGCATGCAAAAGGTCGAGGGAATCTAAAATACCTACAGTTAGCGACCTCGAGTGACCGCTGCTCCCATCGCCATCTTCAAAAAATGGCGCCCAAAAGCAGTTTTATTGTACATTTTAGAGAAAACTTTGCTAGAGATAAATTGTGGGAGAGGCAATTTGCTACAAATTACATCTTTACTTATTTTTCGTCAGACTAACACATTCGGAGCTACAGGACCAAACAAAGTGACCTACAGAGCCACATAAGAATAAATAGTTCCCAAAACCAGTTTTTTTACTTATTTCTCGGTTCCTGTACATTTTAGACAAAAAGTGTTAAAACATCGTAGAGGATGGAAATTTACAAAAAATTCATATATGCATTTTTTGTCAGACTCAATTATTTGGGGTCAAGTGCCCAATCAAAGGCGAACAAATCATTATTTTACAATCAACACGTCAAGGAGTTTTGAAACTTAAAATAATTGTAGACCTGGTCACTAGAAGTACGAGTATTACCCTAAGTTTGCGACCTTTGAAATCGACTTAAGAAATCTCTTGAAAGTATTCAACGTCGCGCAACCCGGCATATCTTGCGTGACTACAGCAGAGACTCATGCA
>JAUJYS010000246.1:0-26549 GCA_033995665.1 Melogona broelemanni | reverse complement strand
AGTTGGCGAGACTCACAGCACAAAGCAGAAAAAAATTGGAACTTAGCTGCATTGAATCGGCAAACATCTCGTCATAGCCCAATCGATATTGCAGGTACTGGTCCCAGGTTCGAATCCCGGTGCATGCTATCGTTTATTAAATCCCGGGTACTGGCGAAAAAATGTGACCCTTAGACATTGCCGAGGTGTAAATAATTTTCCTGTAGTGATATTCGCTACGAGGAGAACGTTTCAGTAAGGTGATTCACAGTAAAGAGAATTTCCTCCCAAAAAACTATAAAAAAAAAGCGAAAAAGAAAAATTGACAGTGTGCCAGAATCGGGACAAAAAAATGTTTAGGAACAGGTCCTCT
This sequence comes from Melogona broelemanni, assembly GCA_033995665.1. NCBI lineage: Eukaryota > Metazoa > Arthropoda > Diplopoda > Chordeumatida > Chordeumatidae > Melogona > Melogona broelemanni. The sequence goes on along the minus strand of JAUJYS010000246.1, from coordinate 26,197 downwards.
TTTGTTCTTTTGTTAGACTGAACTTGAAACTTCTGGAACAAATGTAACACTAATTTTGCACTCTAATCGAACTGAGTCGCTCTCCGCCGATCCAAACTATTTTTTTTAAATATATTTATTTTTTGTCATCTGATTTTTTGACTGAATCCAAATGGTGAAAGAAGACTTGCCGCTAGGAAATTCAATAATAATATCGTAATCGAAGTAATAAGTATAATAATACAATTGTGGCGCTCAGTCTGTAAAGTGGCGTAAAATTGGCCTGGAGGTTCGATCAACGTAATACGGTAACTGTCAAGGGCAAACATGTTATTGCTATGTTGGAGTATACTGTGGTAAAGTAAACAATATTTGGTCCACACAAATTGTTAATCAAAATATAAATATTGTCAATTGATGGCCTGAAGTGTTAAATGTTTGAGCAGATTGTAGCTTGCTCGACCTCTATGCGCTTGGAGTGGCTCCCATTGTTAACGTGCTCCTTTGTTAGTTGCACCTGTATCTAGGTTAGGACCAATTCATTTTGTCCTTTTGTTTATCTGGTGGTGATCGATTGACGGATGATATTTGCTGGAATTTGTCCCGTAAACACGAGACGAAAAAAAAGTGACGGGGCGTGGTGGTTTATACATTGCAGAGCTATTGCGTCAGCGTGTAATGTAACTCGTCACCTATCTCGTCAAAACCGTCGATATCAGCCATGTCATTTTAAAAAAGCAATCTGATGGTTGAAACCGCTAATCAGCTGTTGTAATCAGCTATGCGGTTGGCCCCCTTGAAAAGATAAAAATTAAAAACATTAAACAAACTTGGAGGTTACTTTGTAGCTATTTTTTACGCTGTGCTTGAATCTGGCAAGGTGGTGTTATTACTGTATCAAAACTACGACCAATATTTCTTGATTTTCAAATCATAATTGAAATAATTTGGTATTGAATTAAAATCCAGATCAGTATAAAACAATACGTGTGCGTATATACATTTGTACTGATTTTTTTTAACCTCTTAGTTTTATTTTATCAGTTAATTTATCGTTCCGTAGGCTGCAAGGATCCACCCCTAAGCTCTGGACTCCCTAATGGAAGCTCAGGGGTGACGCCAGTACCCCAGGCTAACGAATAATTGATTGAACATACTTTAGTAACAAAAACTTGTAGCCCTGGTTGCAAGTATGATTCTCCTTCTATTTATTACCGATCTGATCACTGCATTCCCACCACTGTTATCGCTTCGTGTTGCTCTCGTCATGTTGTGTTAGCCAAAGTGTCACTTTGTGGACCGTCATGTTGGTCAGACCACTGATGGTGACGTCATCTTCGTATGTCTCGGCCTTTTCGTGTGCCTTGGTTCCTATCTGCGGCGCGCCCGTCCTTCACGGGTGGAGGCCTGGCCATCAATTTGAAGATCAATGTTGAGCTGATTAAACTTCCCAGATAAGATCGATTGCTGCTTGAGCTTCTCAACTGTCACCCCTCCCTGATAACTGGTGGCTGGGATATAGTTTCAGGAGATTGTGTCCTATCGGAAAACAAAATTTGGTAGTCTAATTTGCGTACATTTAATTTATAATGACAGAGGACAAGTCACGGAGATTGAATTAAAAACAAGTTTATTTTGATATTTGCTAACCAGGCTACCACTTTGCAATTATCGTGCATTACCAGCTTCGATTTAATTAGGAATCGGATATAGGTCATTTTTAAAATGAATTAACGAATTAATGATATAAAGCTTTAGCGGTGCTCCTGCGATTTATAAAAATAAAAAACTTGCATGTTTAAAGTAATTTTTTCTTAAGAGATTTCTTTCCATTTTTGTATTGCATCCTATTGATGACAAGGGTTTGTCGCATCTCGACATAAAAAAATGTATTCGATGGTATATTGAAGACGAACTGTTTTTCTGTAATTGCAGAGTTAAAATTGCATTTGTTATTAAGTGTCGTCGAGTCGTTGCCTACCCCTGGTGACCCTTTGAACAAAAGGCTTTTTCAAGTCACGTCGTTCCATTTTTATTGCGAAATTGGCACTCGCTCCTAGCCCATCAACAAAAGTATCAAAAAGTAACAGAATGCGTACACTAAATAAATTATAATAGCTGTTTTCGGTGCAGAGCCCAAGTTCACCTCTGGCCCCCGTGCGAGTGTCACTGCGTCGCACTTTTTTTTTTGCAACGATGGGTGCTTTAACACGCTTTGGCCAGTGATTCTCTTGGCACCTGGCCAGAAACGCAGTTTTGGCGTATTGAGTGGGGATGCATTATTTTAAAAAAAAGTCGAATCCCCAAGGATATAGGGACAGCGCGACGAACTCGAAAGTGTTGTACTATTTTTTTCCTGATTTTACGCCTAAGCATGAGCTCCAAAAAAGACTTGGTTTCTTCCGTTGCTTTATTTTTTTGTGAGGAAATTCCCCTCACTGAGTAAATATTGCAGGAGATTCTGTACCCTTCGTGTTGATTAGGCAATTGTGTTGCTAATAATAGTATTCCCTATACTCCACATTCGATTAAGTTGAGATCACAAGTCATTAGAGTTAGACATATCGTCCAAATTCAGTTTCCTGATATACTCAATATTTTATTTTTGCGAGTTGCAAGCATTCACAATTTCTCCGTCATTCAATATTAGTCAATAATTGCAGTGCTCATAGATAAATGATGCCTTCTTTTGAAATTAGCTTTGAGGTAGAGATTTAAAAATAAGTCGATATGGAACAATACATATATTTGTATTCAATACATGTATGTGAATCACTCACGTAAACATTGTATAATAAAATGTATTAAATGCATTAATTGATTATTTTTTATTACATTTGCAATGCTAATTTATATGTTTTTTAATGAGTTGTTTGCTGTTCTTGTTCGTTTTTAGTTGTCAAGAAGGAGCGTCGAGTGGTTTGCGAGTTCCAGTGTCCACTGGACAGCGACACCCACTGCAAACCTGAGGCAAGATGATATTTTTTTACTTATTGTTGGTGTTTAGCGGTTGGTGGTTTGCGTGTAATTGCTTTAAGTAATTCGAATAGTTTAATTTCCAAATATTCCGAACACCCTGATCTTGAATTTTCAGTGTTCAAATCCAACTCTTTCTTTTATTTCCTTCTAGGCGGTTGTGCTGGAAGGCAAGTACTGGAAACGACAAATAGAGACCATCCGAGCCGAGTACAAGTCATGGCGTCTGTTTACGCAGAAGTACACCAAGGAGTCCATCTTCAGGCGAAATATCGACCGGGTAGGCCATCAATATTGACTTCCGCACACTCTTTCTTTAATGTGTGTGCCAGGTGTCGCCAATTGCATTGTCCCATTCCCTATTTCATTAAAATATACATGTATTACAAGTACCTGCCGGTTCGGAAATTTTGGAAACGATGTGCAATTGTGAGTGTGTTTTGTTTTCCAGAACGATTACGATCCCGCCTTCGATCGCCAGCCCAACTCCAACCAGAGTGCCTACTCGTCTTCGATGATCGTCGACGACGACTTTTTCGGCGATTTCAACGACACGCTGCTCAGCTGCCTCATTCCCAATCAGCCGTTCGCCTTCCCCAACCCCAGAGAGATAGGTACGTAACAGACTTCATGTGCATGATTTCGGAGAAATCTTGATTTCACCCAGCGCAAATAGTCTGATGTAAAAATTAAATCTCTGTAAAATTGAGATATAACCGCGGCATATTGAGTTTTAACCGTGGTATATTGAGTTTTAACTGCGACATATTGAGTTTTAGCCGCGGCATACTGAATTTTTAATGCGGCATATTGAGTTTTAATCTCGGCATATTGAGTTTTAGCCGCGGTATATTGAGTTTTAATTAATTTTTTGACTTCATGTGTAACCGTGCACCTTGTCACCCTTGACTGTTGACCTTTGACTGTTGAAAATAACACAATTTCTTATTACATAATTGTCAAAGGAACAAATCTCCATGAACCTCTACCTAACAGTAACGTCAGTTATCTTAATAATTATTTGTGCCTGTTATTGTTTCTCGCAGCTCGTGCTGGCATCGCCGATTTTATTCAACCAGGCTTGGTCCCGTTCCAGCCCAACCTGGACGACTGTATGGACACGTTCGGTAAGGTCTTCCTCCGTCGCTGATGTATTTCACTGGCGTGATGCAGCCCGACGCGTATTACGCTCCGGCCTTGCGTTAAAGGTTCGGCAGCGTGTCGAAAGCATGAGCGGTGCACCACCGTGTTTGGTTGTGATTCTACCATCCCGTGTGTGCTCCTCCTATCTGGAATTCCCCCTCCCCCACTCGCCTGCTTGATGTCCCCAAAACTCTATTGTCACCGAAATGGATGTGGGCCACGTTATATCATTCGCTCCCATGGTCAAGTACACCTAATTAATGCTTGGATAGTATTGTTTTCATGAATGGGGAACATGTTCTGGTATAGCAACGAAGAGAAAAACTCTCGTATAAAATAATAATAATTAGTTAATGAGTGCGATACATTTTAAAATAACGAAAGAATTAATTACAATTAGAATATATACCAGCAAGCAGCCCTCTTTGGTGGGCCAATGTCGTGGGTCGAAAGACCAGTTAAGGACAAAGATGGGCTGTCCTATTTCAATAGGCTCAGTATTTGAGTCTGTTTCACTGCTGCCACACTCTGGGGAAATAGAATTTTTTATTCGAGAGTTCGTCAGACTCTGTTGGTTTTCGTTTTCGGCGCTGCACCGTAACATGTTTCCCATTCGTTTATACTACAAATTTGTCCTATCTCGTCGAGGTCCTTACATAATTGTTTCCATGTTTGCCATGGCCAAAATAAATTGTTTTTTGTCGCTTAACCACGATGAGAGTTTGATCCGACGTTGGCCAAGCATGACACAGTCCCCCATTGCTTTCCCCTTGCATTGCGTGTACTTTTCATTTTCTGATTCTCGCATGACTGATTTGTGACACACGCGTTGTGACCCTCTCAGATTGGTTTTCAGACATATTCTCGGTGAGACTGCCGCCCGTGGCCGAGGAGCAGGAGAGCAGCAGCAGCGCTCTGGCCGAGTTGCTCGGACAGCAAGCCGGTGGCGGCAACTCGCAGGTGAGACCCTCCCCCCACTCATTCATCCAGTCGGGTTTTCGCACGCGCATCACGTCCCATGAAAGAAATAATTAAAATGGAAAGTTTTCGATAAATGAATATCAGTTTATCCATAATAATAAAATTCGGTTATTGAGATTTTTATTAAATCGAACAAGTTTTCGATATTAGAAAAATAAAATATGATTTTAATGAAATTAAGTACTGGCAAATTTTTTGACAGTAATGCTATGAAGATATCTCAGGTTTACCGTAACTGTAGAAATACCGACGAAACACAATGTAATTTTTTTTTCTACAGATGATTGCGAAACTAGTATCGCTTCATGACTTTTTCAGGCGGAATAAGTGTTTTAACTGCGAAACAAATTGTAATATTTCGATCAAAATTTCATTTACCTAATCGAATCTTGACCTGCCATTCCTTCCGCGCACCAAACAGAACGGTTCAGACTTCTCGGGGCTCAACTTCTTCGGCGGGAGGTCCCAGTCCCTGGGCGGCGGCGATCAATCGCGTCAACTGAACCAGCAGGCCTCCTGCAACGACTTCCAGCAGCGACCGTCCGTCAAGAACGTGTTCGCCACCGGCGATCTGGGATTGGCCCAGCCCGACCTCTCCCTCTTCGGCGGCGGCGGCGGCGGCGACGGCAACGGAAGCGGCGGCCTGACCTACGCCAACGAGCCGCTACTGGACGACCCGGGCATGGCCATGGACATTGGCGGCACCACGCCCAAGATGGGCTCGCCTCTCGACCTCATGCGGCAACAGGAGCAACCATTACATCACCACCATCAACAGCAGCAGCAGCAGCTACAACACCATGGTTTGTCCGGTCATCGCAGTTCGCTTAACCATCCGTGCCAGCCCGTCCACCAGAGTCAGCCGCTCATGATGGGGTCATCCAACCAGTTCCCAATGTCGCCGCGCTCGATCAACGCCTACCTTCCCGCCACGGTGACCCAGCCACCCCCGCCGCCCGTGCAACAGCAGCGACTCCCTCCCCAGCATCACCATCATCACCAACGGCAACCGCTAAGGCCGCAACGCTCGTCGCTCCCCACCCTGCTACCAGGCGGCGCTCGCCCGCCGACCGCGCCCTCTCCCGAGCATCAGCGACACCAACGCTCTCCAATCCACGTGACGTCAGCGCCTACCTCGCCGCTCTCGTCATCGCTGTCGTCCTCCCCGCCGTCCGTTGCTCCTCCCCAACAGCAACCGAGGAAATACGTGGAGATCCAGCCGAACCTTCCGAACGCCCGTCGGCATACCTTCCAAGCGTTTCAACCCACGTTGCGTGGCAATGGCACTAACACCAGCGGCGGTAAGAATCTGGTGGACATTCTGCGTTCGCCGTCGTCGGTTCGTCACACGGTGGCCATCATGCCTGGTCCACCTCCACCGCCGCCGCCCATGCCGCCGCCTCTGCCGCCACCGTCCAATCACCATCTGCAGCAGCAACAGCGTAACGCGCTGGCCAACCAGCAGTCGGAGTGTTACGTGACGGGGATGACGGCGGGCGGGGGTGGTCAGCCAAGGCGGTCTAGTATTGGTGTGGATCAGGGTCATCCCGGTGGATCGAGGTCGTCGCGGTACGGCGGTGGGGGAGGTGGCGGTGGCGGAAGTAAGAAGGCTGACGAGCATTTCGCTCTGCCCAAGGTTAGTAGATGTGTGTTAGCTGCTTATCTTGTTTGCAAAAGAATTGAAATATTTTTTTGTTGCTTGGCGATTGGGCCTCCAATATTGTTGTTCTTTGCACAACATATGTTAATGTTCGAATTGTTTGTTGATAATTTATTTTTTTCTATTTTTCATTTATTTTTAATTTTTTTTTTCATTTCTTTTTCATTTTTAATTTCCTTTAATTTTTTTTTTTCTATGTTAATATCATCATAGTGGATTAAATACGACTTTTATATTACAACAGACTTCGGTGCGTGCGGTCCCGGGTTCGATTCCCGGCGCGGGCTCTCGTTCATTTGATCCTGGGTACTTGTGCCCCTCACTATAAAGTTTGAGCTTTGAGAGGGGTACACAACATCATGTGGTGATATCCACTATAGTACATCTAAACAAAAAAATGGTCTGATTGTCCTTTGTTTGCTACTGAAAATGATCTCGCCACTTTTTTTCTTCTTCTTTTAAGTATTATTTTGAATGTCGAAATGCAGTTGTTGTACCCAGGGTATACATTTCAAGTCTACACGAAATAAAATTCACAAAATAGATGGAAAGAATAGCGGAAAAGATAGATAGATCATTATTTATTTTTAATATTCATATCATGAATTTTAAAAAAAATTCTGAAAATAATGTTTGAATGAATGTTTGTTTTTGTCTTGCAGGCCAAAGTTCGAACGAGGTCCCGTAGCGGGCCGAACCTGGGCCAGTCTCTCCGCGCTTCGCCTCCCTCCGTTATTGGGACGCCAGCCTCGCCTCAGCAACAGCCTACCTCACCGATGCACTCTCCCATTGTCGCTTGTCCATCCGCTCCCACCAACACAACCACCTCCTCCACAGCCGCCATCATGCCACCGAGTAGTGCTCTGCTTGCTCAATTGCTCGCCCCTGGTAGGTGTTGCCACTTTCACTCGGATTTCTTTCGATATTTCTTTGCAATCTTTTCTTTCTTTATTGATTTTTGTGTACCCAAAGAGCTCAATTACAATTTTTGGATATCTTAGGAGTCATTGTGTTCGCTTCATTACTACTTCAGGGCAATTACGTCAAACGTTTTCAGTTTTGTTTTTTACTTTTCTTTATTCATTTCTGGCGTACCCGATGCGTACTCAATTGAAAAATATAGATCAGCAAAATTCTCGAGTCTATTATACAGTATCAAACTTATGAAATGTGTTGGAATGTAATCGAAATTTCTCGTTCAGTTGATTTTGAAATGGCATTCGTATATTTAAAATTAAAGCACAGGCCCTCTGCTGTACAGACAAAACTTGTTCAATCGTTGGTGGCGATATTATACTATGTACAAGTAATTGCCGAGCTTTATAATGATACCAACCGTCCTTGATCTTTTCCAGGCAACTACACCGCCGGCAATGGCAGCAACAAAGCGGAAGCCACCAAGTGTTCTAGTCCCGGCGGCGTTCCCATCTTGCCGGCCACCTCCGCTCCCCAGACAGTGACTGTCATCACCCCCGTGACATTTGCCACTGTAAGTCATTGGCAGAATCATTTGGTATGGCGGTAGTTTATATATCGGGTCACTATTTCTAGTCCAGCTGGTATTTAGGATCACTGGGTTATATAGAATATTGGGAATGGAGAGAAAAAATTAATTGGTTGAAGAAAGAAAAAATTGTTTGGTCAATGATAATATTTTGTGTTCAATAATTCGTTGTGTATAAGCTTGTCTCAAAGTGATGTAAAAAAAATGATCGAAGTGGTGCACTTTGAAATTGGCAACCATTGAGATTACTTTGGTAAATGAGCATCAGGTGGAGGCACGTTGTTCCCGATCAGATCCCATCCAATGTTGTGTCCACCCAATGTTGAAAGTTGTTCTGTTCTCCATCGGCAGGTGGCCAAAGTCAATGATCTCCAAAGCCGCGTGCTGGTGGGCGCCACCAGCCAAGTGTTCGGCAGCCTCATTCCCCCGGGCAAGATGGCGCTGTCCTCGTCGTCTTCCACGCTGGCTAACTCGCTCTCGCAGTCGTCCGGCTCACTAGCGGGTGAGTTCCGTAATACTCGTGTAAAATATAATGCGCGCAGTCTATGTCATTCTCACTTTTAATTCCTTTCCGTATTCATATTTTTTTAACCCATTTCTGTTTTGTAATTTACCTTTGCGCGTTGTTCCAGATAAACTTGGTTTACTGTAGACCGATTGTTGGCAAACTATCGTTCGCTTTCTTATGGACAAGATTATTAATCTAATTTAAACTTTTAAGAACCTTGGTTATGGAGATGGCAAGGAAAACTCGTTCTCTTCGGTTAATAGTTCGTTCTTGCTGATTTCAGAAACCTTATCGTCCGTCTCCGCGAATGGCTCTGACATGATGACGGGGGTTAGTAACTATTTGGCACGTTCCTTTTCTGAGTTTTGCAAGTTATTTTTCGATTTTAATTCTCGCCATATCGTGCACAATGGGGGTATCAAATTTGTATTTAATTTTTTACATCTGCAGTCGCCCACATCGATGAAACCGTTTCGACCCAAGTCGGACCACGAGCGCGTCCAGTACAAGGAGCATCGTCGAGTCTGCCACATTAACGCCGAGCAGAAGAGGCGCTGCAATATCAAGGTCGGCGCTGTTTGCTCGTTTGTAAACATAAAGTGTCAGTTCTTCGGAACATTTCTTTCTATTTTTGTCTCATTCCGTCACTGACATGCGCACTCTCGTGCTCGTTTTCAGAACGGATTCGAAACGATTCATCGTCTAGTGCCGAGCCTGCGCCAGAACCCTCACGGCAAGATCAGCAAGGCGGCCATGCTCCTTAAAGCCGGCGAGTACATCAAGCAGTTGAAGGAAGAGCGGAGTCAGCTGATGAAGGAGGCCGACTCGCTCAAGAAGCAGATCACCGGCCTCAACCAGGCGATCAAGTAAGAAATGTCTGCGATTATTTCGAATTAAGACTACTTTGTATCTTGTGCCTGTGAACTAGACAAGTTGTATATTGTTACGAGTGAGGAAAACCAGTTTTATGTTACAAACGTCCTATCTTGTTGTCGTCAAAGACTTCGCACACTACTACTATATTGTTAGGCCACATACTAACATATACAAAAATTGTGTTTGATTTCGCTCAACAATAATAGCTCGTACATTTATGATTGACATGCCATGCTGCGTGCTTTTCAGCAGATTGTCGAGAAAAATTGGCAGCATCTAAAGAGAAACTGGCTGAGAGGGCAAATTTTATCTTTTTGGGAATAACCGAAGTGTATCATTACTGAAGATTTTCTACCCCTTGTGTTGCCATGGCAATGTCTTGAGGGGCACATTTTCACCCGTACCCCATAATCGAATAAATGAGAGTTCGCGTCGGAAATCGAACCCGGGATCGTCGTACCTTAAACTAAGTTGCCATTTGATTTTTGAAAGCTGATTTTTCATATTTCCGTATGTGTTTTTTCCCCCCCCAGCACGTGTCAGTCGCAGCTACCCGCCACCGGCGCGCCGATTCCGTGTCATCGTCCCAACAAGATGCAGAAGTTGTTCGAGGACTACGTGCGCAGTCGCACGCTCGAAAACTGGAAGTTCTGGATCTTCAGCATCCTCATCAGGCCACTCATGGAGTCGTTCAACAGCATGGTGTCCACGGCCAACATGGACGACATGTGTCGCACCGTGCTACTCTGGCTGGAACAACACTGTTCTCTGGTTGCTCTGCGTCCAGGTGCGTACATCTTATTTTTTTCCTTTTACTAACACTGGTATAGGTGACGGTGATCCGTTAAGAAAAAGTTTATTTTCATCAATTTAAAAAAACTCTTCTAGGCCAATATATATTCATTCTACTAGATGCTAACAAAACTGAAACCAAACGAAAAGCTATTTTTTATTTATTTTTATTAGTGCGTGTTCTATTTTATTTTGGTGTAGTCAAGTATTACTCTGTGCATATGTTGTGTTAATGTTCTTATGTAAAGAGTAGGTAAGAGTCCTTGTCTCAAATTTATATTTGCAATTAAAACGTTTTGTAGTCCTAAGATTTTACAATTTTAATTTTAGTACACCATATACTCAGCTCTTTTTAAAATTAAAAATATATCGAGACACATGCCATAAATCTTCCATTGTTTTACATTCTATCAATATTTTATCAAAGGATTGTGTTTGGCGACCATTTTGAACTTCAACCTTTCACTGGATGTCATGGTTAATGGCTATGTGTTTCCTCCGCTAGGTGTGTTCAACTCGCTTCGTCATCTGTCGACCACGACCAACATCCTGTCGGATCCGCTGCAGATGCAAGAAGAAGCGGTGAAGGCCGTGCGACTGTAGCGACGCCATTTCTTCTCCCATATACTCAAGTTCGATGACGGCGAAGGTCATCGGTTAACGGCGGTGTGATGCAGGTACGCCAGTAGCCTTTTTTGCTACCACGAGTTACGGTTCCGTTTTTCTTGCAAGGAGTCTGCGCCGACGATACGTTCTGCAGCGTTACAAAGTCTCAACGCAGAGCAGTTAGTGTTTGTCGTTGAGAGGTTGCTCGCTGTGGTACTGACCGGTGAAAAACATCGCTAAGAATGCCAAATTATCAGTTCATCTTTTTTTGTATCATTTTATTTGATCACTTGCTGAGGTGGTTCGGATCTCGATCTGGATTGTATCGTGCTCTTACAAAATACATTTTTTGCACCAACCTGAAATCAAACACACGCTTATCATGCATGAAGTTGTTTGATCATGCCCGGGATCAGTTACAGAAACTGTTTTTTGAATAATTAACTCAGCGTGAAACAGTCGACGATGTGTGGGTTAGGTGTGCTTACGTGTTTTAAAGAAGGAAAAGTTAGATCACAAAGTTCGGACTTAGCCATTTAAGGGTAGCCATTAAACGTCTGCTGCCGTGATCAGGTGTTTAGGATGCCCTAATATGACGATGGCAATTGTCACCATTTAAATGAACAGGGTAATACACCGTAGATACGTGCAATGTTGCGATTGTGTATGCGTATTTTCGTCTTATTTAGGTGGTAAATCCATTAACTTTTGGTTTGGCTAATTTGATTTGAAGTTGGGAGACGGATGAAATGATGGTCATGTTGGTTCCACCATTAACCCCCCCCCCCCCTATCAAAAATCACACAATTTTTTGCTCCCAATGTCTTGCCCCGTCCCTAAGTGCGTCCAGTTGTCCATATTCTAATTAAGCGTTACTTTTTTTTTTTCACTATGATTTTGGTCGCCATCTTGTGGCCACTCCATGTCTTTATGTATAAGGACTTCCCCCATTTTTAGTTTATAAAAAAATAATGATAATTTTCTAGACGTAAAGGAGGATTTAAGCGCTATTCCAAATCGAGATTGTTAGCTAACATTTCAAAGCGTCTCAATTGTTTAAATAAAATGTACAAGTTGGGTTCCATTTGTGTCCCAAATATCAAGAATTTGCATATTCAATCTTTTTCTTATAAAATTTTAGAATAAATTTAGGAAAATTGTTTTAGAATAAATTTGTTTTTACATTGCTGCTACTCGTTCTCCTCACTCGGATAATTAATTTGGCCGTTAGTACTACATGACACTGGACTTGCGATATTCGACCGTTTTGCGGAATCTCGAAAATTTCAAAACATGGGTATTTTTTGGTTCTCACGATTCAGTCTATCTAACGTAATGGAACTGACAGACTGAATTATTTTTATGTTTCAATTTAATGTGTAAAATTATTCCAAAAAAATATCCAGTGAAAGGTTGAACTTAAAGTATACTGAAAAAACGATTTGCAAGTATATTTTGTTGTATCCAACCATACGTATCAAGTATACTGACCTACAATTGCACCACCACACCAGTTATTTTAAGATAACTAAGCCAGTCATTCAAAATACTGTGCAGCAGTTTCAAACGAATCAAGTTTTCTTTTTGCTGATTTATTTGATAAGCTCTACACTGATACAATCACTCCCATTAATCATTAAAAAATTCACACGAATTCTCGTCTTCCACAAGCACCCTGTTCTGCGCCAAGTCGCTTCTCCTTCACATCAATTTTTATTGTCGATTTCATGTCCCGCAACTTTCAAACATTATCAATTTTAATTTCTCATCCAGGTTGTGCATTTGTTGCGCTAGGCAACTTTTTGCACGGCAGGGTTCCCGATTAACCGAAATGCTGCCAGCACGATTCAGTTTCGTCCAAAACGTGTCTTGAATAGCTCAGTGTTTATGCTTCCACATATGCACGCCTGCATTGCAACTTGACCAGCAGCCTGGAACCAACAATTTGGTTAAATAACGGTCGTGTTTATCCAGCTTGCCAAACCAGAGAAGCCGGTATCCCGGAACCTCTCTATCCTCGAATCAATGTCCAATTATTTCGGAAGATTTTCATTTGAACTTTCAACAAATTTATAACCAATTCGTTAGAAGGCAAATTTTTCTGTTTCAATGTACGAAATAAATTTAAAAAACGAACAATCCAGATTTCATAAAAATCAAATTTTAAATGAATCTTATTTCGTTGAACATTACAACGTACTTGATGTATCGTTACTGGTTGGTTGTCCTCTTGAGGCTTATGACCGTCGAAACTAGTTTAGGCATTACCATGACCGAAATCTGTTTCCCTTTTTTTTAACCCTTTGTGCCATAGACTCTTTCACTGCTAATGGTCAATGCTCGAATTTGTTCGATAGTTTGGGGCAAGTTTGCATCAGGATAGTTATCTGGATCGATTCCCAATTTTTTTAATGGATTGTTAGCTTGTTTTACACATTACACATTAGTTACGTTGACTAATGCCCGGTGAATTAAATACCCGGTGTTTTACGTTTATTATTTGATCGCTAATTTTATTATGGGTTCCCCTGCTACTATTAACTAGCTCTTATATTTTCTTCTTCAATTGTGTGGGCAGATTTGCTTTTCTAAAACTTATTTCTTTTTTATTTCGTTGTCAGGCTAATGTTTTATAGGGAAAAGAAACAATTGGGAACCGATCTAGTTGAGCAGTATGAGTTCATTTAGGTACGAAATAGTTTTTGTAAGCAGCAAGTGTATTATTGAAAGTTGATTTTTTTTAATAGAATGTTTAACAAAGGTATGATTTGAAAAGATTAAATAATATGTGTATTGTTTTTTTTTTGTAAACTCGTGTTGTCGAATTGAAATAGGCAGTTTCGTTGTTTTGTTTCATCGTTTATTTGGAGTTTTGAAATTTAAAAAAAGAAAAACATATATATAGAATAATATAATTGTTGGATTTCTGCAACTTGAAAAAAATAGCAGGGTCTTGTAAATACGCATATCTCAGGCTGGTTGGAAAGTTCGTTTGAACAAGATACATTTTCCGACAGATGAGAGGTACCCCAAATTTTATATATAAATATGTGTCCCCCCTCCCCTCCGAGTAAAAGTATCTGCTATCGGACGCAATGACTAATATCGTGATTAATATCGTATTACCTACGTTAGGTTGTACTATACAATTTATTATAATTGTCTTACTACCATATGTATATTATTATTAAAAAAACGTAATGGTGCTATACAACACACATTTGGGATTTCCTGTTTGATTGATTGTTTCGTTTAGTATCACTTGGCAAATGTACAAATGTTGACGAATAGTTGTCTATTCTACATGATAGGAAATTTTCATCTCCCAAGTTATTATTTCAGAAAGTTTTTCTTATTCGATGAATACCATTTTTCTGGACATCAAGACATTTGGAAGCGTGGTACGTGTTATTTTTGTTTTTGGTATTTGGCGAATTTCGAAATATTCATCAACCAAATGATTATCTGTTTCAGTACCACGGGTAAATTAAATAATTTGGTGAGTAATGCTTCATATAATTTTTATATTCTTTCGAGATGTCTACCTTAATTAATATATTGCTTCAATTAACACTTTTTTTTCGCTCAACAGATAACCTTCTACTTGACGAACCCAACTCTCCGAAACTGGTTCCTTGGATAACCCTGGTGTGAGTACTCCTTTTAAATTATTTTCTCTCAAAATGCATGAATATTTGCGTGACAATCACATTGCTTGAACAAAAACCTTTATTCGAAAATTTTCACGTGCAACAAATTTTACACAAGAACAATGAAAGAATACCGAGACTGACAGTTAAAGATTTTGATTTAGATTTTGCTAATACTTATTTCATAATAAGGTACTAAACATAAAACGATTCGGGCGAAAGAAAGTAAGCGCACTTCAAAGAAAGAAAAGCAAACAACTTACATTTGGGAAAGGGAAAAAGGAACAGTGCGGTCACAACAAATAGATGGAAAAACAGGCAAGAAATAAAATGTTGGCATAAATTCTAAGCGAAAATTTTGTGTATGCAAGTAGACAAATTCCTCACCAATCAAAACAAGACAATTAACACCAGTATTGGACTAATCGATGAATAGGAATATTTTTCAAATTATACGTGCATATCGCCAAACTACGACAAACAAAAAATATTCAAACTTGCCAGTTACAATGTGGCGCGTACACTGAAAAATATATTTTATAATAGGAATAATGAACTTATGTTCACACCGGGCACACAACTGCCAGCACTCTTTTGAGCAGGCATAAAAATATATACTGAGGAAATTAAATTTAGTCAATGCTATATTTGGGAGGATACCAGGTTTTGCATTTATCGGCTACTTCGAAAATATAAACTAGACAAATTCTAGCAAACTAAGAACAAGGAAATATAAGTAAAGGCTATATTTGGTATGATTTCGAGTTTTGCATATATTGCGTAAGTCGAAAACTAAACTAAATCAACCAACCAATCAACTACGAACAAAGAAATTGTACGTCTAACGATCAAAACCAAAGAAAATCTTGCGAGCGAACAGTAAAATATTCTTAAAATTGTTAACTTAACAAGCCAAATTCAATAACATAAACCACTAAACCGGACAATCGTCCTCAATGCCAACCTGTTAATATTTTCTATTCAGGCAGGTAAGAAATAACCGGAACCCACCAATGCCTATTCCAGCTGGCAAAGCTAACGGACGCAGAAAGCGCACTGACCCTCGTCGACGTGGTAGTGATGACCCCGATCACACTTGAACCAACGGCCGCCACACATGTTCAACCCGCCACGAAACTCTCCGTTCGGTGGCGGCGGCGCCACCAAGGAGCTACCCGAATCCCCTCTCTCCGATTCCCACTTCCCAACCACCAGGCGTTCCAAGTTGACGCTGAACGGCCGCCGTCCCACCAACACCACGTACAGCAGATCCAGTTGGGTCTTGACCTCCAGTAGCCGCTCCGGGGATTCGTAGTCCAGACTACACACCAGTCGTACCAGCAGTTCGAAGCGCCACAACTCGCGCCCGAAATCCTCAAGCTGCGTCTCGCTCGTCTCCCGGCAGTCCAGGTGACGCTGCATGTACGTCTTCAACCGACGAAGCAGTTTGATCACCACGGATCCCAGCGAGACACTGGCGAATATTTCTCGCCAGGCCTTTTCCATGGCTTCCCACGAGTGGAAGTGTTCGAGCAGGGTGGCCACGTTGGCGTCGATGGTGGCGAGAGAACGGAACGTGCGGTGAAGGACGACCATCTCAGAGAAACAGCGGGGTCCCCTCGCTTCCTTGCACACCTTGGACCAGATGGAGGACAGCGTGGTAGCGGGCTTGCTCGAGGCGAGCTTGACCAATTCGCTTTTCAACCGTCTGGCGTCTTCAAAGATCTTTTTCTTGACTTCAAGTACGGAGGCCTGGTGTTCTTTTACTTGGTTGCCGTATCGCCGGCTGTGGTGAATGGCGATTCCGCAGCGCGGGCAGCACTTGATGGCCACCTCTTGGGGCGAGGTCAAAGGTTCACTGTCAATGGTGGCTGATAGGTTAACCACGGTGATTTCTTTCGGTGGGGTCTGTCTCGCGGACTTCATGTAATTTGGTCTTAATGTAAGGCCAGTGGCGCCCTTACTGAAAGAAGTGGTGGTGGTAGTGGCTTGTGGATTGACTTCAGTGGAATCTTTATAGATGAATTTATTGTAGTCATCCTCTGTGATCTGATCAATGTCTTCAATTTCCTCAATAACGTTTTGGTTGGTGATTTCATCGGTGGTCAAGGAAATTAAGTCTTGTTCGGCGGTGGAGCTCGAGTTAATAGTGTCTGTAGTTGCAACATGTTCGTTGGTTCCAGTTTTGATAAATTTATCCTCAACACCGTCTTGTCCGGTGGTCGCATCAGTGGTTTTAATGTCATTGGTCGAAGGATTCAAGATTTGTTCGATAGCATTGGATCTGATGGTAGCTGTAATAGAATCGGATTCGGTAGTTTTCTCCTTGGTGTGGACGATGTCAAAGATGTTCGGTTTCTCATGTGCGGCGTCAACAGCATTCTCCTTGCTGCTGATGTTGTCGGGTTTCTTTTCATCGACGGCCACTCCAATCCAACGATCCAGATAGCCCACCTCGAACACGTGACCGCAATCCTGAAGCATGACTAAACGACCATCGGGCAAGGCCGCGTCCAATGGGACGCCGACGCCATCCCGCTCGCATTCTCGGCAGCGAGGTGGGCAGGGCTCGCCACACAGTCCCGCGCACAGATGACCGCAACCAGGAAGCTCCAACGGACACGGCATATCGCACGGTGCCCAGTCGCACAGCTCCTGACACGACCGGCTACACCCACCATGCTCGCATCGTCGTCGGCAAGCCGCACCGCACTTTAACTGACAAGGCGTGGCACACACAGACTCGCACCGGACTCCATGCTCGCAGCGGCTCTCACAGGGCTGCTGGCAGGGCGGGCAGCTCTGCCAGCACGGAAACTTGCACTGATGCCCGCACAGCAGCGAACGACTGCACTTCTCATTACAGCGCTTGTGCAGCCGACCACCGTAACATTCACCACACGATCCGCCACATCGGTGACCGCAGGTCAGGATTGCCTCGCAAGGTGCATCGCAGGGGAGCTTGACCGCCTCCGAATCAGTCTTCTCATGGCAGGTTACCTGTGACGGGTGACCGCAGGGTCGTGTAACCTCCGCCTCCACCTGACAGCGCACCTTGAAGCAGGGAATGTAGCAGATGTCGAAACAAGGGTGGCCGCAGCTCAGCAGTTTGCTGCAGGGTTGCTTGCACTGGAGATCCACCAATGGGAGTGGCCGGCATGGTGTTTCCATGGAGTGGCCGCAAGGCAGTTCTTTCACTACCAAAATGTCGCAGCTAATGTTCCCCGGATCGATCGTGCATCTGGCTTCCTTCGTGTGACCGCAGTACAGTTTCTTCTCCACCACGGCTTTGCAAATGATCTCCCTGGTGCTGACATGACAGGCCGCCTCTGTGATGTGGCCGCAGCGCAGTTCCTTCTCCACCTGAACTTCGCAATCTATGTAGACGGGATCAGTTGTGCATTGTGTTTCCACAGTATGACCGCAGGTCAGTGTCTTTTCGACGACGACCTTGCAGATGATCTGGTAGAGGCTTATGTGACAGGCCTCCTCCTTGATATGTCCGCATTCAAGGTCTTTCTGCGATGGAACCTGACAGACGATCTCTCGCTGGTCAATGCCGCACATGGTATGAGTAACGTGTCCGCATTCTAACTCCTTGTCGCCGAAGACCCGACAGAAGATTGTATCCGCATCGACATTGCATTGTACCGTTTTTGTGTGGCCGCACGGCAAATTCTTTTCCACCGGTACATGACAGACGATGGCGCTCGGATCGACGCCGCACAAGGCCGTGGCAGTATGCCCACACTTTAACTCTTTCCCTTTCAAGAGAACTCGACACAAGATGGTGCTGACATCAACGTGGCAGGGTATCTCGCAGGTGTGGCCACAGGGCATTTCCTTCTGTATCGGGATCTCGCACAGTGGATCCTTCCATAAGGTGTCGCTTTTCTCTTTGACAGTGTGGCAGGGTACCTCGCACTTGTGGCCACAAGGCATCTCCTTCTGTACCGGAATCCTGCAGTGTGAATCTCTCATGAAGGTGCCGCACTTCTCTTTGACAATGTGGCCACACTCCAACTCCCTATCCAAGAGCAGTTGACAGACAGGCAACTTTTTAGTGGTAGAGCATGCAGTCTGAATGGTGTGGCCACAGGACAGCTCCTTGGCTAATAAAACATTACACTCAATCTTATCAGGTTTGACGCTGCAGGGCACATCGACAAAGTGACCGCAGCGTGGTCGCAACTTGCTCACCTTAACGACACACTCGCCACACCATTTGTAGCACGGCTTGCCGCAGACATGCTTTAACTCGCACAGCACCTTCTCACATATTACCTGACATTCGATGTTCCTGTGCTCGATGTCGAACGGGTGACAGGACCTCGGGCATGGGTGTAGTCCGCACGCCAGGAGGCTCGGGCAGGGGTGGCAGCATCCGCCATCTGGCGCCAACCGTGCAAAATCGCTGGCATCGGACACGGAAGGAGCCGTCTCCGGGTGCAGTTGACAAGCGATGGGCAGGCGATCGCCGATGGCCGGCAATGGGCGCCGGCGCAGAGACTCGATGATATTTCGCCACAGGGGAGAAGCCTCAGCCAAGCCGCTGAAATTACCGATGCAGTAGAGGCCATCGCGGGCGCGGGACAGGGCCACGCACACACGGTTGTCCACACGCAGGAAGCCCATGTTGCCTTCCTCGTTGTTGCGGACCAGCGACAGGATTATGATCCTGTTCTCCTCACCTTGGTAGTTGTCGACCACCGTGCACAGCACGTCCTAATTGGTAAGATAATGGAGAATGGGAAAAATGTTCTGGTACAGTGTCGAAAATTGTTGTGAGTATTGAGGCCCATGTTTGCATTCGTTAATGTTTTAAAATATTTGCCCTAGGTGTCATATAGAGTGGAGAAGAAACAAGCAAGGGTAGGCAAGGAGAGCTAGACTGATTTGAAACCGGACCAGCAAAATAATAACAAATAAACTAGCATGTTAAATGCATAAAAAATGGCAATTGTCGCCATAGAAACATGAGGGGGTAGTAATCCTGTAGAGCACTAGGCGCTACAGTGATTTAAAAAAAAAAAAAAAAAAAAATCGACAAAAATTTGGTATACCAGTAATTGTTTTAACTTAATTTATTTGGAATTGAGGCTGAATGAGAAAAGTTAAGAGATTGTAACAAATTAATATTTGTGAAAGTGAGAAAAATATAATTTGCTCCTTGTATCCATTCCAAATTCAACTTAAGCTTCTCATATGCACAAATTAATGTATACTCGTATAATCTAAATGATATGCGCCTATGAATTTGCAAATGCTCACATGAATGTCGCCACCGCCTTCAAACTTCATCAGCCGCTTGATCATGTTGAGCTGGCCAACGTAGGTAGTGAGTATCACAATCTCCGACGAGTGGTACTGGCCCTGCTGCAGCAGGTATTTGGCCAGGGCCAGCGAAAAACGGGCTTCAAACTCGTTGGCGTGGCTGGTGGAGTCATTAATGGCCCTCTCCTCGTGGTGGTGATGGTTAAGAAAAAAGACGCTGGCGGCTACACCGGCCACGTGAGCCCGGTATGTGACGGACGGGTGGTCGGCGAGATCGCGGTAGATGTGCGGCACCAGCAGCGCCGAGATTTCCGGTCGCATGCGGTGCTGCTGGGTGAGGCTGACGTGAGGCACGCCGTTGCGGATGAGCCGTTCGAACAGTGATACGTCCAAGTGGTACTTGGTGGCCAGCTTGTAGACGCTGGGATTGGGACGGAGCTGTTGGTGGTCTCCTGCAAAAGAACGCAAATGTAATTTCCTCCCCGCTGAACACAAGCATAACAACTGTTCGTCAACCTCCTGTATATATGGTACTTTTCTGTGGCCCTTGCGGTCACATGGATAGACAGCTGAATATCAGTAGTGGGCATCAAACGGGTACCGGTACTGTCTACCATTTTATATGGTTACCATAATATCATTTGTTAATTTTCATTAATTATCATTTGATATTGTTAAATTGAAAAAAAAAAATACTGAGGGAACTTTACAGAGAATAACATTGTTTGTACATTAATTAATTCTCGAAATTTTTTCGCCTAAACCAAGGAAAAACTTATGGTCACTCACCAATTAAAATAAGATGCTGACAGCCCTCAGGCAATGAGCTGATAATGTGCGCCTCCAGTACCTCGGCCGCCTCTTCCACGATGACAATGCGTGGTTTAATCGTCTGCAGGAGCTCCTCGTACTTGGCTGCTCCGGTGGTGGTCATGCCGATTACCTTGGCATTTCGCAAAATTCTCGTATCGACCAGACGTTGCTTACGTCGCAGCTCTTTCTCACATTCTGTAAAGGTCGTCTTTATTTCGCCAATTAATATCATTTTGCGCTCCCGCAATTCGTGGGTCCAGTACCTAGACACAGACAGATACAATAGACGTGGACATTGAGGCTTCTTGGAGGTGCTCGGAATAACGATTACTTTGTCCTTTGTTAACTTTACTTTAACTTTATTTTCTTTCTTTTATTCGCCTACTTTTTAAATTTTATTGTTTCCCCAATGCCAGTAAATTATATTTGAAAAACAGTGGATCCACGGCAACGAATACTTAAAGGTTAAACAATTAGAACGTCGGCCATCTGAGAGAAAGATTTTCTAATCGAAAATATATAAGCATACACGTGATATTCGGTGTGTTTCAGTTTCAGTTGTTATTTTTTACCTATATAGCCTCCAACGATCTTCAGGTGCCAGTTGCCAGATGTTGGGCACAGTCTGCGCCTCTCGGCGGGACATGGCTGCGCCAGCAGACAAGTTTGCGGCCATCTTCCGGCGCAGACGTTTTCGACTGCCCTTCTGAACGCGAAATTGGCCATCCGAGTACAGGTAGGCGATTCCGTCGTCGTCCTCGACGGCCTTTTCGGCCTCCAGCAAGGCCAAGAAACCGATTCGTTCCTCTTCAGATAGAAAGTCGTATTCGTCGTCGTATTCGTCGTCGGATAGTTGCTCTACGTCATCCTGTTGTTAAAGGACATTCCAAAACATTACTCAGTTGAGGTTCGTTTTTGTGCAAAGCAAAATTTGTACGATAAAGGAAAGTTTCTCCTTAAATTTTCATTCCATTTTTAAAAAAATAAAAAATTGATAGTCTATCTTTAAACTGTTGGTAATTTAATTGAAAATAGAAAGAAAAAGAATGACAAATTGAAATTGGTTTGGAAACAAAAATACCATTACAAATTTGGAGATACATATAATGAATTAATTAATAAGAAAGTGTTCTTTTAAGATGAAAACATACCTGTATTTTTTGATTGGTTAAAAATGCGAGCGCAATTGATTGCAAGACATTAACTTTTTTCATCTCGGCGTGCTCTCGCACTTTGATTTCAATTTAATTTAGATAGTTTTGATTTAGAACTGTAACCGATGAATATAATCGCCTTTCTATCGGGCATTTAAAATAAATTAAAGTTTATTTGTCGTTAAATTTAAATGTCTTTCAATCAATTGAACTCCTCTATCTTGGTTAATATCTTTCAAACTAATATGTTCGTATTTCACTAGTGCTCACCGTCACTGACGGCTGCGTCGGTTCCTCGGTCTCCAATTCAGCGTCGGCCAAGCCCAGCCAATCGGCAATAGCCGACACCTGGCCATGACGGTCGTGTTGCTGTTGCGATAGATGATCTCTAACCACCTTCAACTGTTCCCAGTGGTCGCGTTGCATGCAATCCCACAGCAAAAAATCAGGCATCAAATCGGTCTTGGACTTTTGAATGATCTTCTCGTACGTTTTGATTTGTAACGCGATTTCATCCAATTCATCCCGTTGTGAATAATAAGATTGGCGCTCGTCCAAGCTTGACCAGCTTTCCCGGGCCAATCGACGCACCGTACTCAGACCGTAATGATTGATTTTTGGATTTTTGGAGCGACCGCCCACTCTCACAATAGGAACCATGTCGCAGCTGTAATCGAACATAGGCTTGAGGACTTTGCGACGATAACGATTGTAGTAGTCATCGTTGTGCATGTATTCATAGTCATCGAAGTCCGGATCGTCGCGCCGATCGTTTGGCCTTCTTCGCTTTTCCAAAAGATATTTTTCCAAATGCTTCAGATAGTCTTCCCACTGGCAAACCGGTAATAATGTGAGAATCCCCTCCAGGAATTGGTCCAGCGCGTGGTTGGTGTAGCAGATGACGAGAATCGGATTCTTGGTGTCGTGTTCGCCTCTCCATTTTTGCTCGTTGGCCAAAAGTGCTTTGACTATCTTCAGCCCCAGGAACGTTTTACCTGCGACAAAATTCAATAAATGATGGCGTTACTTCAACAGAATTGACGGAACACAGATTCATACCAAAATATAAAGGAAAAAATAAGAAACAACAAATAAAAAGAAATAAGATTCAATAATTTTGAACAAAAAAGCACGGAAATCTGGTTGCAAAAACTCCTCGGTAACAGAAGATTGATTACGTCAATCTATATTTTTTTAGCGATTGGAGAACATATTTCGGTACAGCGCTAATGGCGCACATAATCTGGCAAACTCTTTTTTTATCATTTCGCCACTGTACCGAAACACAATTTTCCCCAATAATTTTCCTATCTCGGCACTTAGACAAATTTTGAAAAGAAAAAATTTAAATAAGTGGCATTTGTCATTTTTTTACCTGTGCCAGGAGGTCCATGAATTATGGCCAGCTCCTTGGTGAGCGCCAGTCTGAGCGCGGCACACTGTGCCTCGTTCAACCCGAGATATTCAGCCGATGGCCAATTGTCCACATCCAATAAATGGATAGACCTCTCCGCTGACCCGACCAGGGTCCCCAGATCGTAGCGCGCATCGTCCACCAGGTAGCGCGGCGGCAGCAGATCCTTGCGACACTCCACGATGTTCCGCTGGAAAGGCAAGGTAGCAGCGCCGAGGGTCTTAAGCCGACGCAGCACCGGTTCGTACGCCTGGAAGTAGGTCGGACTCTCCACCATGGTGAAGCGCATCTCCGAGAGGGCATTCCACCAGCACGATTCGTTCTCGTCCACCATGCGGACCACCAGCAAAACACGCTTGAAATCATCCAGTACGCGGCGATCCACGATGACCGCCAGATGCAGGCTGCAAAAATTATCTTCCGAGAGGCAAACCAGCGAACCTTGGGTCAGCCGTTTGGTCTCGTTCCAGTCGATTCGGCCCAAGCGTTGCGCGTCGAAACTGAACCGATATACGATGCCATCGCGGTAATCGGCTACGGATCCCTCATTGCGTATGTCGGTGTAGACATAGATCTGGGAGTCACGATTAGACTTGGTCACGTCGTGTGTAGGATGGAGCTGGCGGGTGGACAGCAGGTTGTCGATGCCGTCACGCAGCGGCGCCACGAAGTCCTCACGTAGCAACCGGAAGTGGACATCCAGGTAGTGCTCGACGTCCACGAAGCGACCGTCCACCACGTTGGGCCGCAGGAAGGGGTTCGCCACCTGATGGACGTCAGCGGTGGTGATAGTCACTGACATGCGCCGGAAATTGTCGGGCGGCGGTCGAATCACCTGCGCCGTCTCGTTACGGGCCATTTTCCGGAGGGCCATCGAGTCATACCGGCCCAGTACAGCTCGCCTTGTCTCCTCCAGCGACTCCAGAGCCTCCTGGATCGAGGCGTCCACCTGAAGAGATAATTTTCAAAGGCGTCAATATTCAAAAGTTTAGACGTCAACTTTACAAGACTAAAATGATTTGCATGGATATTTTGACGTATCCAAACTGAATTAGAAATGTTCATCTTCGATAAAATATGCATACGTAAGTTTGGATTTCTCAAGACTACAGCGAGCTAAGGCGACAAAGAGCTAAGACATCTCTGACCTAAGGCGTCAACTTCGCACGGCGACAATGAGATGATTTTATAACCTTTTCTAACAACTGAGAGATGAATGTTCGTAGGAGCTGTTGTCGAGAATAAACTATATTGATGGAAGGGTCTTCGACCAGTGAAGAGTGAAAAAACAGCAACTTCTGTGACCATCGTGATCTGTAATTTAAAAAAATCTATGATAAAAATAAACCATTATCACAGAAGTTGCTGTTTTTTCGCTCTTCACTGGTCGAAGACCCTTTTCTAACAACCTAATTTTCTTTCAAAATTTTAAATTTGACAAAATTTTGAAACTTTCAAAATTTTAAACTTTTTTTAACAAGCAACTTTTCTAACCTTTTCTAACAAGAAAAAGTTTTTAAAACCTGACGCCTAAGCTTCATTGTGCCTTAGGTCGGTGACGCTTTTGCTCATTGTTGATTTAGCTCATTGTCGCTTTAGCTCGATATCTCCTTAGGTCGGTGATGCCTTTTGAAGTTGACGCCTTAGCTCTCTGACACCTTTCAAGTTTAACAATTTTGAAAGTTGACTTTATTAGAAACATGACATCGACCCTCACCTGACCACTTGTGACCCTGGCCGCTGCATCCCGGCAGATTGCCAACGGGAAACCCAACGACTCCGACGCTTTGCCAGGGAAGCGATCCAGCATTTTCTGGAACAGGGTCACTAGGTTGGCCAGGACGGTGCCGGAAGCCGTCCGCTGCAAGAACGCCGGAACGTGCCGGATGAGGAACTGGGAGGCGAGCGCCGCGTTAAGCAGACCCATGACCGGAAACGCGTGTTGGGCGACGTCACCAATCGTAGCCATCCGGCGTAGAACGGACGTCAGGGCAACGAAGACGTCTTCGGGGATGGTGTCGGCGTCCAGCAGGTCGCGGAACCGGAAGGCCGGATCCAGCAGGGATGTGATCAGAGCTGCCGGGTCGAGGTGGTCTAGCTGTCGGAGGCGCTCGCTGTCTGGCGGGTCGATTCCGCCTCGACTGGAATATATATCTGGTTCCGATGGGTTATCTAGCTCGGATGCTCCGGCGACCACTTCTGGTGCAGCGCTCGCTTCGGTATTTCCATCCATATTGTCGATCTCTCTGGGACTGATCCCGCGTTGGTTAGAGACCCCAGGCGCGTCTGGCTTGATTTATATTTGATCCAGGATGTAAAATAATCAAATTGATTAACATAAGTCGATCTCTAGGGACACATTTTGAAATAAAAAAAAACGACTTGTAATTATTTCAATGTGATCGATTTGAAAGTTATTAGCATTAATTTTTAATTAATCCAGTGTTCGAATTCGGGGTACAAGCACACCTCATATGTTTTGAGGAATATTTGTTACCGCAATGTAATATTTCGATTACAATTTTTTTTGGCGTTTTCAACATTGGACAACATTCTTTATCAAACTAAAAATTCTCTAATAAACGAAAAGGACGCGACTTTTCGCGATGCTGATAAAATTATCAGCATCGATAATGAGTCGGTCTTCTGCATTTTTGGAATGACATGATTTGATTGACATGATTAATGATGTTGATGATGACATTTGTGTCTTTGATTGACATGATTGATCATGAATGAAATTTAATAAAATTATTTTTTACGAATTACGACGCAAATAAAGTTCATTTCAAAGTCAAATTCACTTCATGAAAAATTTATAGAAAATATATTTTTTAAGCAAAAATCGCAAACCACACAAAACGTTT
>JAUJYS010000245.1:0-26574 GCA_033995665.1 Melogona broelemanni | reverse complement strand
TCACATATCTCCATAGAGACACGAGGGTGCAGTAGTCCTGTGGTGCACTAGGCGCTACGGTGACTTTAAAAAAAATATATATATATATTGGATTGGGTCGCAGTACTGCGCGGGGGAAGGCTATGTCAAACCACCTCGGTATTCTGCCAAGAAAAACACAGGTGTCGAGGGTCGGGGTCCAGAGACGACACGCTTCTGTTAAAACCAGTCCCACTGAGACTGACTAACCAACACACAGGTATAAATATTACCCTCTTAGTGCTCCAGTATTTTAGTGAGTGACACATTATCACCAATACACCGGGGTTACAATTCCAACTTGACTCTGATGAATCGTACAAATGTTATTTTCATTTCTGGAAAAATAAATTATTCTAAATTGTGTCTAAGCGATACCATTTGCGAAAACAGTTTGTACCAGATTCAAAGATCTCACTGTGTACTCACGTTTTGTGTTTCGTAAACAGGATGGAATCCAATCGACAAGCGTCCAGGTGAAGCAAGAGCCGACCGAGCCACTAAACGGCGAGCGACGTCACATCTGCCGAGTCTGCGGATGGGCCGCCAAGCGACTGAGCAATCTGATGGAACACGAGCTGACCCAGCACGACATCATCGTGGTGTACAGGTGCCTGGAGTGCCTGCGCTGTTTCGACTTTCACCGGGACATGCGGGCGCATCAGTCGGAGACCATGCATCGTGGCATCGAGCGAATCTCAGAGGGTCCAGGCGACGAGCCCGTCGCAGCCAGCCAGCTCGCTCCGGCGGCAACCGACCAGGATTCGCCGACGGAGGCCGGTTCGACGGCGGGGATTAAGCCCAGGTCGGAGCGACTCAGGCCTCACAAGTGCGGCGTCTGTCACGCGCGATTCGCCTTCTTCTCCAAATTGAAAAAGCATCAGTTGACGTGCAAGACGAGGGGTAAAATCAAGTGGAATTTTCCCAAGTTGCGGGCGCATCAAAACAACCATCGTCCAGTGGTCAAAGACGACGATTTCGGTGAGTTGACTAAATTAAAACTCGTAGGATGAATTTTTAAAGCTTTCGACTATATGTCGGGGGTGCATAGGCAAAAGTGAATTTCCAATTTGGGGCTTACTTTATTTTCAAATCTGAATAAAGCATATGAATTAAACAATTTGAATATAACGTTTGTAGCTATGAATAAA
The DNA here is from genome assembly GCA_033995665.1 of Melogona broelemanni. Lineage (NCBI taxonomy): Eukaryota > Metazoa > Arthropoda > Diplopoda > Chordeumatida > Chordeumatidae > Melogona > Melogona broelemanni. The sequence goes on along the minus strand of JAUJYS010000245.1, from coordinate 25,405 downwards.
ACGCTTGGAAAATATTTGTTGATCTCAGAAAAAAAACCACATTTTATTAACCATATTTTTTTTTATTAAAATAAATTGCGCATATGGTGAAATTGGCATTGAAGTGGGTTAAAATAATGATGGCAGTATTTACACGGCTAGACAGATGCAAGCTACTCCTAATTTCTTAAATGCGAAAAGGTAATTTGGCAGCTGCTTGTCCAATATAATATATTTAACCGATTTTTTCATCCCGCGTTCATACATAACCGGAATATACCGTGCAGTTATGATTATTGTTATATTTTTTAAATTACTCCCCAAATTAATAAAAGTTTTAAATGTAGCTGTTTCTAGCTGTTGTTGGTGCATCCATCTTATATTTATAACTTCTGAATTATTTTTTAAGATCCCTGGGCCGAAGACGACCTTGTGATCGACGAGGATGAACCGGAGCCTGAACCCGCCCGCAAGCGCCCCAAACTCGAGTCCGACGTCACCAACGAGGATGCCGCGCGAGCGCCCGTATCCAAGCAGGCGTTCGTCTGCCACATGTGCGACGCCTCCTTCCCCGTCATCGACAGCCTCCAGCACCACCTCGCCAGCCACGGCGACGCCACTGACCAGCAGTCATCCCCATCCAAGGAGACCCAGCTCCGTCCCTACGCCTGCGACAAGTGCTCCTCCACCTTCACGCGCAACGACGCCCTCAAGCGCCACCTACTTGAGGTCCACGTGGTCAACGTCGAGCAGCTGCTGCCGGTGGCGGTCGACAGCCAGCCCAGGCCGTTCGCCTGCCACCTGTGCGCTTACTCGTCATCGCGCGTAGACCGGCTGAAACGCCACCAAGTCAAATTCCACAACATGGACGCCAAGTCCTTACCCGCGCTTAAGGATGAACAGCTGAGGCCCTTCGCCTGCTTCAAGTGCCCAGCCACCTTTTCGCGGATCGACAACCTGCGGATCCACCGCTCGAGGAAGCACGGCATCGTACCCGGCTCCAAGGAGGAGCTGCACGACGTGGTTCGCATGGCGGCTGCGCGGGTGGAGGTCCCACCCAAGAAGTTTCCGTGCGGTCAGTGCGGCTCGTCCTTCTCTCGCATGGACAACTTCCGCATCCACCAGTCACGCAAGCACGGTATCAATGTCAAAACACTGTCTGTGTCCAAGGGCGCGTCCAACGTTAAGTCGCCGCCCCCCACGGTCAAGGAGATCGTCGGGGCCGCCGCGGTGGTCAAGACCGAGCCGCCCAAAAAATTCCCCTGTCAAAATTGCGACTCGTCGTTTTCAAGGATGGACAACCTGAAGCTGCACCTGACCAGAAAGCACGGCATCAACACCAAGACGTCGCCCGCCACCAAGGTGGCCTCAGTGTCCAAGATGGTCATCAATGTCAAGACCATGTGCGTGACTAGGGTGGACCCCGAGGTGGAACGAGTCAGTAAACCCAAGATGCCGGTGCTGACCGACGAGCAGCTCCGCCCGTTTCCCTGCCGCAAGTGCGGCTCGGCCTTCTCCCGCATTGACAACCTGCGTCACCACTACGCTAAAAAACACGGGCTGGACGACAAGCAGGTGGCCGCGCGGACCGACACTGCCAAACTGCTGTTACCCGTCGCCAACGACGAGCAGCTAAGACCCTTCTCGTGCAGCTCGTGCGACCTGTCTTTCTCGCGACTGGACACTTTAAAACGCCACCAGGCCAGGAAGCACGACGGCGCTCAGGTCAAATCACCGGCCTCGGCGCGGGAAGAGTTCAGCGGGGGCGAGGCTCCCACCATCACCACCGCTCCAAAAGATGGGGCCGTATTGAGGCCGTTCGTCTGTGATGTATGCAACGCCTCCTTTACCCGCAATGACACGCTAAGGCGTCACAAGTTGGAGCAACATGTTGTCAGCCTCAAGCACTCACCGGCCTCCGCCGACCGCAAGCCGCGGCTCTTCGTCTGTCCAACCTGCCAAACTTCCTTCACGCGGGTCGATCGTCTCAAGCGACACGTACTGGAGAAGCACGGCGGGGTGGAATTACCACCACCGCCGCCCCTCCAACAGCAACCGAGCAGTTCGTCCATTTCCCCCGCCGCCAGCGAGGCGCCGGTGAATCTCTCGTGCAAGCTGTGCAACTACTCCTGCAACCATATCAACCATCTCAAGAACCATCAGGTCCGCGTACACAACATGGACGAGGATTCGCCGCCCGTGCTCAGGGATGAGCAGGTCAAACTTATCACCTGCAATATCTGCAACTCGGCCTTTGTGCACGAAACCAACCTGCGCCGCCACCTGGTGGAGAACCACGGCATCGCTTTCAAGCGGCCCACCCAGGTCAGGCCCACCCCGGTTAGGCCCACCCGGGTCAGGCCCCCGCCGGTTAGGCCCACCCGGGTCAGGCCCCCGCCGGCCGAATCCACCCCTGTCAGCAAGGAGGCCAAACCGTTCACGTGCGATCTGTGTGACTATGCGGCTAGCCGCATCGGCAGGCTGAGGGCCCACCGGTTGAGGCTGCACGATATCGACGAGCAGCCTCCCATGCCGGTACTCAAGCGGGAGGGTAATCCCTCACCCGTCAAAGCGGAAGTTGATCGGCGACCGTCAGCGGCGGTATCGGGTCACGTCCCCAGTCCGTTCACCTGCCACCTGTGCGACTACGCCTGTTCGCGGATCGGTCGTCTCCGGAACCATCAGATCAAAATTCACCGATTGGACGTCAAGTCGATTCCCGTGTTAAACGAGGATGAGATGAAACCTTTCCACTGCAACGTTTGCAATACGGCATTCTCGCGTATCGACTCGCTCAGGTTGCACGAGACGAGGAAGCACAATGTGTCGCAGCTGGACAGCAGCCGTAAGGAGCAGACTGCCTTCGAGCCGGACGATGATTACGCCGATCTGACGCTGCCCCATTTGGATGACGATTTGGTGGTGGTGCATTCGGACGATGAACTGGCTATGGCCCTCTCAGACGACGACGGGGATCAGGCACAGACCAACTCGGATCAGGAGGACGACGCGTGATCGTCGAACGTGTGTACAGAGACCTAATTTATAAAAAAAATCTAATCTTGTATAATTATCTCGATATAACCAGTCGTAGTGAACATGTCGTCCTCAGTGCCGTGTTTACAGTGTATTTGAATAATTATTTTAGCTCACGATGTTCCCCGAATTATAACAGTCACGCGCACCAATTCCTCGTTACGTTTATCTTGTCTTATTCTTTTCGGGTGGACGATACCGGTTAGCAACACATTAGCTGTGTTGAAAAATGTTTTTGATAGCGACTAGTAACGCGAGCGCAGCAAGTGTTGTTACACGGATACAGTGTCGCGAACTATATAAATTCACGTGCCAATCAGTTGGCAAACTTAGATAATATTCCGTAACAGCGTCTGTTGTGTTCACCGAATACTTTTATTTCTTTTCATTTTATCGTATGTGTTTTGTGAAACCACTTGCGTTATCATTAATAAATTGAGCCATCATGTTTATCACAACTAGCGTGTTGAATTCTTAAAATTATTATTTATTGTATAGTCGTCTGTTTATTTGTGACCATGTATTAGTTAAAACTGATCTGCTAGCTAGTTCAAATATTAAAAAAGTTCGCAATTGTTCGGAAGAAAGAAAACGTATTTTCAAATACTTAATACGAAGTGTTTTAGAAAACGTTATTTTGGTTCGAAATTGGCAATGTTCAATTTGAACCCGCAAGCAACCCCTTGGGATCCTATGGCGGGGGTCAGAAGACCAGTAAAAGACAAATGCGTCCAAACAACGTCAACAGGCTAAGCACTTGGGGCTCTGTAAGATAGTTCCACTCTGGGAAAATATGGCTTACAGTATGTATTAGTATTATAACTTAACTATATGCATTTTAGTGTGCCCTGTTCTTCTTAGTATTAGTAGACGAAATGACAATATTTTTGGTGTATATCTCGGCCGTAAAGGTTTCGACAAGTGTTAAGACCAAAATAGTTAACGATATTTGGCACTCAGGTACGGAAGATCTTATATCTAGAACATTAACTATTACACCACAGAAACTAAACGATTGCATGATAAATGCCATAACATAAATGAGAATGATAAATAATGATAATATTCAAAAATTAAATCGTCTTAAATGTTCATCAAAATAGAATAAAAAATAAAAACAGAGTTCGTTGAACGAACAGAACAGTTTTGAAACAGAGTTCCAAACGTTCCGGTTCAACGAACTCTGTTTTTATTTTTTAATGATAATATTGTTCTCTTGATGTCGTTTTTTTAATAAAAATTATAGTGTAGAAAACATAAATATTAATTTATCCAGACTGTTTATCTTCCCTTCGGCATTGCACCAGAACTTGTGTTCGTTTTAAGTGTTAAGACGTTAACTTGCATAACTAACACAGAAAATAATTTAAAAAATTTGTTTCAATTGTGAAATATTATTTTTATTTTTCATTAAATGTATTCTGTAAATAAAAATTTAGATGTAAAACAAATAAATGCAAAAAACTACGTTTTTGTGATAATAACTTTTATTTTAGAGATGGTCATCTTATTAAAAAAATTTTAATATTAAAAACCCGAATTTTTCAACAAGATTAATTGGAATGGATGCGCAAAGCTAGTACATAGGCATATTTGAGGAAATGTGACCATTTGTAATTTTTTTTAATTAAAAAAAAATTATTATTTATTTTTTTTATCAGAATTTTTTTTTTTTTTGGTAGTGGACGTTTTGCTTTGGACAATCGCCTTCAAATTAATTAATTAATAACTTTTTCCAGGATTCGAATAACAACAAGAAATTTTTATAGATTCAAATGTTTCGCGAGATCTACTAAATTCCAAGTCTCTAGGATCGTGTGCAACCTGGTTTAAAAGGGCCGCAATAATGTCCAAACAGACAAACTATCAACGCTCAAGTCATCTTAATAGAAAGTTAAAAAAAAAAAATAATCGGAAGAAACAAAAATAAATCTGATATTTTAATGCAAATATGTTTAGCAGAGAAGTGCTGTCCCAAGGTTTTCTGTTTTATCAGTCATTGTTGTCGAGGATTATCGATTTTAATTAGCATTTGCAATAAAACGGCTCATAATATAATTATTATTTCATCAGTTTGAATTTTTATTCAAACTTTGTTACTGAGGCATAGCTAAAAAACGTACAGGCAATGGATCCCTTGTTCTTGCTTCCATTCGGAGGGAAGGCGCGCACAGGAATTTCGTTTGGATGAAAAATTCCAACGGTTTCGGTGGGATTTGAACCCACGATCACTGACTAATCTCAATGTAATCCACGGTCGGAAAAGGGAATCCTGCTCTGCGCATGCGTAAAGAAGCAGGAATGTTTACCTAGCGCAGTGTTTCCCAATCTTTGTGGCTCGCGGAGCCCTTTTTAGAACCAACTTCAATTTTCAAATAACTGACCCCTTAGGCCTACCCCATATAGGCCTTACAAGTTAATGGTATTTTGGAGATGGGGGTTCAAGTATTATTTTATTTTATAGGAGCGGCCGCGGAGCCCTGGCTTCTCGAAGCACAGTTTGTTAACCGCTGACCTAGTGATATAGTATCGATTAGTATTATCTAAGATTGGTCGCGTTTCATTTACCATAGACTAAAAACACGCTGTCAGCCAGCTTCCTCATGATCATGCTCATGATGATGTGCGCTGACTCGATAATACGACGCACCATTGCTGAAATTGGATCAGGTTAACATATGCACACAGTAATAAAATAGTATTTTTTTATTTTATCGACGATACGACGACGACGGGCGTGGAGACTGGAGATTAAAGGCACATGGCGTCGTTCCATGGTTTTTTTAATTTTGTATGGTTAGGTTAGCGTTAGTTGTGTGATTCGTGAAAAAAAATGCCGCGTCGTGGAAGACAAAAGGCGATCGGATGTGGACAAGCGAAGGTGGGACGACATGTGCCGAAGGATTTGGCTGTAAAGTTGACTGTAAGTGGCTCATTGAGCATGTCTGTATTGATTACCGTAGAAATAATTCGGCCCTACATTTTCACCCAACAAGGGATGATTGCTTATTTCTGTATTATTGTGTGACACGTGAAAGTACTATTGTCGAGTTTGTACATGATGGCGAGGTTTTGGGGGCGGAGCGCATGACACCGACACCAATGTGGAAGTGGGCACATGTAAAACAACGTGTGATAACAAGAAAATGGCGGTCAGATGCTTATGTGTTTTGTTTATAGGTTTAGGTGGGGTACTTCAGCCGCCGCGCCGTAGCATTATGGCAATATGCGGGAATACATGGTATTGTACTTTTTGTTCAGGAGGCTTACCAGCCCCACCCCCCTGGGAGCGACCTGGTAATTTAGAATTTGGCCTAGTCTAGGTTCTGACCTAGGTAGGGATCTTTAACGTGTACCCGACAACGTACAGGTACGGGTCTCACGGCTTTACTTCCATTCCGAAGGAAGGTATTTTTCTCGCCCGAAAAATTCGGGAGGTATCGGCTGGGGTCGAAACGCGATCACGCGGATATTAGGCGAGTACGCACACCACTATACTACCGAGACCTTGTCGCGTCTGTTTCGATCACATTGTATCTCAAGACATTAATCTAAATCTAAATTTTTGGCAGTCTTGCTAATAAAAATATTGCAACAAACAAATTGCTATTTGGAACACTAATTGTTTTTCCGAAAATGGCACACAGAGCCGAAAGGGTCTGGATTTACATTATTTGGTTATGTTGGCATGGAGCTAAGGAAAACTAGTACCATCCACCCTTGTTCCAGCCTAGGCGCTAAATCAACGCCTCTTTGTCGTGATACACAACAAGCTTCCAGTTCAAAAAGACGAAAACAGTTTCATTATATACACTAATACATACTTTCCGAAAGGTCTATCCTTGTAGAAACATCAGTGATCAGTCTGTCGGTATTTTTCTGTCCATAAAACGTTACTTTTACGATTTACTCACGAGCATCATCGACTTGCGGCGCTTTTGAAGATAGGCGATAGTGCGAGCATATCGATAATTAATTAAAATTTGTAATATCGTGATTATTCCTGTTGCCATGGCAACAATATGAAGATGTCAACAAACCTTTGGCGCAGGTAGAATCACACTTATTACATTTTGGCAGGTTTACGCAATTGTTCTTTGCCAAATCATACTTTCTTACAATTTATGAGTTAACAAAGGTGACGGTGACATAATCAGAATGGCAAACGCAGTATGGGAAGACCGAGATGTGCGATTCGACATTCCTCTCCAGTGAGTACCAACTACGCAAACTTTTACAGCCTATAATGCAAAATAGTTACAGGTTCATGTTTCTCGCTTAGGCAAATGAAAATGCGGCCAGGAGAGAAGATAATAGATCACTTAGACTCTGTAGAGGACACGAAGGGCAATGGCGGAGACAAAGGTAGATACACGGAGGCCAGGCACAGTCTACATTATGATTTTTTCTGTCGATCGTTGAAATAACGGTACACGTACTGTACTGACCTACTGTACATTATGGATACTCGTATTATGTATCGCAACATCAGTACATGTACAAAATTATTAACTTAAATTGCAGGCCGTTTGGTGGTCACAAATCTACGTATGCTTTGGAATTCTCACTCTATGGCCCGAGTAAACTTGTGTAAGTAACTTGTAACGTGTAAGTAAACTTGTGTGATAACCCATATAAAATTACTTTTTGGACTAATTGCGGTGTATAATGAGTGTTACATATTTTAATTAATATAATATTTTTTTATTATTCAGCTATTGGTTATAGCTGCATCATGAACATTTCTATAAAATCTGTCAATTCAGTAAGTTAATTACGAGCTATCAAACATGCCTTTAGATGTAATCAAATGCTAGAGATCCTTTATAATATTTTGTCGTGTAATTTAGAAACTACGAGGGATCAGTGAAGCCTTATATGTTTTAAGTAAAACAAACGGCACAAGATTCGAGTTTATTTTTACGAATTTGGTGAGTTTATACATTAACAAAAATTACACATTTTCTTTCCTTATTGTTACCGGTATGTTCGCAGTTAAAATTTATAAATATATGTTAGAATTTGAATATCATACAGATTAAATATTTCACCGTTATGGTAAATTGTTACTTTTAGGCCCCAAGCAGTTCAAGATTATTTACATCCGTGATGGGCGTTTACAAGTAAAATCAATATAATTAACTGATTTTGCAATAAACAATCAAGTTTGTTTTACAAAAATTAATGTGTAAATCCGTGCCATTTCTAGAGCCTACACTTCCTCAAAAATGTATCGAGAAGTGAAACTGCGTGGAGCGATCATTCAAAATTGTCAACTGCGGACTCTGCCAAATGAACAGATAATGAATACCGTCAATGGAGTCTGGAATCTTTCAAGCGATCAGGTTTTAATAATTAAAGTTACCCACATTGCATGTGGTATGCAACGCTAGTGAAGCAATTCCTTACCTTACCATTGATAATGTATATGTGTATCCGTCAACCAGGGAAATCTTGGTACCTTCATCATCACTAATGTTCGACTTGTTTGGTTTGCGAACATGAACGAACTGTTCAACATCAGCTTACCCTATCTCCAAATGGTAAGCTTGCCAAATTACTATGTATCCGTGCAAACATACGATTAAATTAAATGTGAAATAATTGAACAAATATATTTTGTTTTCATTGTGTTAATTTTTTTATAGATCCACTTGAAAATAAGAGATTCCAAATTTGGAACAGTATTAGTAATCGAAACAACATCAGGGGTAAATATTTTAACAAATGGTCGTAATATGAGGCCTGTTTTCTAAAACTTGTCAGTTGCAAAAATATTGAATTTGAAGGAAAAAGACCTTTTAGGTTGATAATGTAAAAATAAACAAGTTTATAATTTGGATGAATATGGAGACTTTTCTAACTTGTTTTTAGAGCGGCGGCTATCTTTTGGGATTTCGCATTGACCCAGAGGAAAAGCTCCAGGCAGTACACAAGGAGATATCCAGTCTATTTGGAGTCTACGGAAGTGCACCAATTTTTGGAGTGTCCTATTTGGTGGACGAGAAAGTAAGTCGAATTCTCTCGACAAAATACGTAATACGTCGCGATGAAGCCATAGTTGTACTTTAATTCAACGACCACTGACGTCTTAATTTCATTGTTTCTGTTTAGCCAATAACAGAAGAATTGCAATATAATGATGTAATAGAAGATGCAGAAATCGACTCAACATATTCTAAATCAGACGTCTTAACGGTAATTGTCACCTCTTCAAATCCTACCAACATTATATAGAAAAGATTTCAACAATCTAAGCTGACAATTAAAACAAGCTATAAATTTGCTTTTGTGTTTCAGGCATATTATGCTGACGGTCATGGTGAAAAAGATGGGGATCCGGTATACTGTGAAGAACTCGGTTTGGCTATGGAACAATTAAAGGATGGATTTACGTTGGCAAGTCTTTGGGAAGTGTTGCCGACATAATTATGACGCCACAACTTAGCTAATTTCAGAAAACGATTGTTATTTAATGTGTCACATCACAGAATAATATGGGTGATATTTTATTATGCAGTTTCGTCATCAAAGTTACAGAATGCATGCACAAATGCATAAATATTTTACCTTATAAAATGCAACACTACACTACTGTATAATCGCAACTCAAACTATTTTCGTTCCACTCTTAATTTATGATTGTTACCAAAAATATTGCGTTGAGTGTCACATGAAACAAATAGTAAAATTGAATTTGCTTGATTCAAGGCAGTTTTTATTATTCTACAATATATTTAGCAAACTATCTCCTTTTAAAAATTAAAATTAATTTTTATTTCAATTGCATCAATTGAGTATCGCAAAAATTACATGACAGCGTCTAGACAATCAACGTTCTAACTAGATAATGCTTATATTTTAAGTTTCACTTTCCTGGTAATTGAACCCAGGGTTTTATTTTTGATCAACGTTTCATATATTGTTCAATTTACTTGTTAGCATGGTCAAACGGATTCATTAACGCGCACATTGTATCGAATAATAGTGCCGGTTAAATAATTATCTATTACGCTTTTCCGTAAGGAACCCGGGACTTCAATGAATAAGTAATATTAACTGAACAATAACTAATACGATACCTAACTTGTGACGAGAACATATACCAATATGAATGTTTCTCGACAGGACTAAAATGGCTGACACGTATAAACGATAAATATTTTCACGTCATTTTTCAACTTACAACAGGTTGATCTCGAACAGTAGGACAAAATATATAAACGACAATTATAAATTATAGACTACACAGATATTCCGTATATTTGGCAACCATTCCATTTTCAATATAAATAAAATGCTTTACGAGATCTGTGAGAATCTTGGAAAATCCTACGCCAAGTAAGGTAGTCAAATCAATTAGACAATGGCGATTTCTAAGTGTGACTTATTCGTCACCAAACAAAGAAACAAGTTTAAATTATAGATTTGGCGATATAGGTTCCCAATTTACACCGATATGAAATATATATTTATCACATATCTCTCAAAAGATGCCAAAATATATATTATGCTCGCCTAATAATACAAAATAAAAAATGGGATCGTTCAATATTATGCTAAATGGGGAATATGGCCGTGGGATATTAATTTAATTTAAAAAATAAAAATAAATCGATTTTATTTTTTGCCCCTTGCACCACCAAAGATAAAGTTTCTGTACGTTTTTAAACTTACATTTTTCCTGTAAGTCAACATTTTAAATGCAGCTGTTGTAAGAATTGCTAAAGGAGATTCTGAACACCTCAGGCTATTCTGAATACATATTAATAATAAATTACCATGTCTATTGGGCCGATCGATTTTAAGAAGTATAAATATATTTCGTATTTTGTTATTGTGAATATTATTCGCCTCATTATTAAGGTATTGGAGTGTGTTCTATCACTCTTATATGACGAGTTTCTCTAAACAGACAAATGTGATTCTGATATAACCATGGTAGATTTATTTATATATGTGTGTCTGTGTGTTTGTGTATATGATGCTTGGAATGCAAATTCAATGTAAACTACGAATCTTCTTACTATTTCAAAATGTTACTGAAAGAACCCCTTTTCTTTCCCAATGCCATTATTGCAACTACAGTAGTTTCAAAATGGTCTTACAAGCTATTATTTTTACTAATGTTACATAGTGCCAGAATAAAATTATCATATTAATTTTGTTGTGGTGTAACTTCTGAGTCGGTACACTGTCGTTTCATTAAAACAAATTAATAATATAAACTAATTGGAAAATATAACAGTTGATGGTTCACTACTGCGAACGTTATCGTCATGAATTAAAACAAAAAAAATTAGAGTTCCCAACTGAACAGGTGGTGTTTGACTAGCATGTCTCTCACGCCGTCTCGAAACAACGCGTCACGAGGATTGCACTTGGCCAATTCCCAATCGCGACTTAGGTTGAACGCAAACTGCGATAGAATCCTAACAGATACGAGAGTACAAAAATAGGAAAATATGAACGGAGATTTTTAAATATATTAAAAAAATAAGATTAAATAACCTTAGGTTCTTACCGTAATTCACATTTAATTTGCACCCATCCAGGGCTGCTGATAAACGACCAGGGGTGGTACCACTTTTGCACGATAGGAAGACAGGAGCATAACACCTCGAACCAAAGATGTAATACTTGTTCGCTAAAAAAATCAGGCCATACATTGAAACAACGTACACACACAACTACACTTAAAATATTGACTATCACTAACAATATCAATTGAACTGAGCAACTTACTTTAGTCCCAGACAAATCAATGACCTCAGTTTGACGTCCATTTGGGCGTGGGCAGTATCGTGGCTCATGTTGACAGCTTGAACAGACTAAAAAGTGTCAAATAAAAATAAAACCGGTTAGACAAAGTTTAACTAATAAAATAAAAGTCCGTTTCGAGTCTATCTTTTTTGCCGTTTGGTAGACGCACCCTGTATAATATTTCTTCTGGGGTGAGCACTTTGCCGTCCTCATCCAACCTATATATTTCAATGAAAAAATCGAAGGAAAATATTTAAAAATCGTCGCAGCACTTGTTTAAAATGCCAGGCCAAAATTGCACGTTCAATAAACTTGCCTATACGTTTTGCAGAGAACCAATCGCGAATAGACTGAGTTGAAATCCTTTTCAACCTCATGATTGGCCACCTATAGATAATGAATACACCAACCAAAATATGTACCAAAACTCATAAGCCAAACGCTAGCATTCCACGATAGCGGTGAAGGTCTACTCACTTCCTCGATGAAGAGCCAGGGGTGGCACGGTCCACCCATTATCAAGGACTTTTTCATACCATGCTCGAGTACGGATTTGAATCCGGGACAAAAACTACAGCAAATAAAGACCAAGTTGATTAGGGGATCAATTCCTGACCCAAAGAAGAGGGGGACGCTAAAAAAGGTCACTCACGTTCCTCTCACAAGATCCGTAACGGTTTCTGTGACCGAATCGTCTCCTGCACTCGAATACTGAAAGAAATACAAAGAAATAATAATTATAAACATCGAATTGTTAATGCTCCAGTTTTAAATAGAAATTCACGTACCAATCAGTCGGCGTTTTTCAATTTCATTACGACGTCGTCACTTAAAAAATTCCAACGCACCTGCTTGCTTCGCTCGTCCAAAAGTTCGACAAATTTGGCTGGGAACCAACCCCTGAGTCCATTTAATTCACCAATCCAGCAATGCTCGTCTCTTTGGGAAATAATCTTCGCGACACACAAACAAAACAAACAATGGCGTTGGCATTGTATCGGTAATGAAAAACTATTTATGATGCTAATGAGAAAATAACAAATATTGAATGAATCAAATTGGAAATTAGATTAAAGACAACAGAATTACGAAGTGCGAAATGGATATCACATTGATGAGCAAGGCAAATAAATTTTCCCCTCTCCCTTATTATAAATTGATCGTTTTGGGCTCCTGGTTAACTAACTCCCAGAGTTGAGGTCAGGAGCCAAAAATCGTTGTAAACTCGTTGCAACTTGAAATAAAAAATATCGCGCACCAAGCGAAAACTTGTCACTCACGGTGAGAATGTCGTTTTTCCGAAAGCCCAATTCGTCATCATCGTGTCTTTCGAAATCCAACAACGCCTTCGCTCGCCGCTTTCTCGTGCGATACACATTGACGAACGTTTCGTGATCCCTCGAATGGCTTTCCATAGTGTAATCGGCTGTCAGACTCTGTGTTAGGGTCAGGAGAAAAAAAAAGAAAATGATGAACCAAATGCCAAAAAAATATTTGACTTGTTGCCCCTCCCCCTTCGTTGCGAACCAGTAAATTACTTACCACTTTGTTATTCTTCGGATCGACGGACTGAAAATGTCTCGAGACTTGCAGGATGGCTTCTCTCAGATCAACGAGAACCTCGGTTTGCCGAATATTTTTGGATTTGCAGTCCTCAGAGCCCTCCTCGTCCCCGAAGAGCAGTAGCTGGATCAAAGACTTTGACCTTCGAAGCTGACGCCTGTTTAGATGCTAAAGATGCAATGCAATATCGACAAAATGTTGTAAGATTTCAAATTAAAAATATGTACCGAGATTCATAGGCCAATCAGCAAAAGGTAAAACAGCCTTTTAATAGAATCAAGAGAGGAGATATATGCGAACCTGCTTTGGTAGATTTCTTGAACTATCGGGATTGACAATGGCGCCTTGGTCGGCCATCAGATACGCCAGATGTTTCCGACGATGAGTTTCGATCACAACTTCGTTGACCGACGCAGCCAAACGAAAAGACACCTAGAAGTAATGAGTGTTCAAATGTCAATCAAGTGCATCGAATCACGAGATTGAATAACAGTTTAGCCGGAATGGTATATGGAACTTACTTCGAATAGCTGATCCACGTCTTCGATGTCTCCGGGAATGTCCGATAGCGCATTAAATATTTGAGCAGAGTTTTCCAACTTTTTAAATTCCAATTCCTAGATGGTAGAAAAATTATATTTAGTCAGGACACTGCAAATTCAACAGTATCTATTGGTGTTTCTAAAAAGCCACCAATTATTTTAGACAGATTTCCTAAAGAAATTCAAGAAATATTAGCAAATTCAAATTTGAATGGTTATGGTGGATTTTTTTTCAGACGAGCACACTTAATGGGAGAGGTGTTAAAAAGAGGGATGAGAACGAATCTGAAGCTCAGAAGCAGACCTTGAGTTTAAGCATTCCCAGAGTTAGTTGAAAGAGAATTACAGATCCTTCATAGAAGAAAACATCCCACACTCTTAGCAAGATCTTCATGTGCACGACGCTCGCAAAAATGGTCAAGAACCAGTGCAAAGTGATTAGGGACAGTTCTGAGGAGAGATAACATGGTTAAGAGGTCAAAATGTTAGAGGAAACTGCATTTTTAATAACAACCGCAAAGGCATGCCACGCGAACAATCACCAGGTATCGATTTTCGAATAACCTCACCAATATCATGCTCTTTCAACACGAGATCTTCGTCTGGAAGGTAGCTGCAGATCAACTGGCGAAGGACACGCTGGTCCGCCTGAAATAATGCCCAGTAACAATTAATATTTCGCAACCGGTGTTTTGCTAACCAGTGTTTGCGTAGCCAATTTTAATCGCGTTTACATTTTTATGCTGTCACAAAGGTTTTTACTCATGTATAGCTCAAACGTTGAACAAATCAAAAACGTGTACCTGTACTCCAATAAGTGTGCTGCTATAATAAGACGCAGGCAGCAAATCTTCTTCGATGGTGCACATCATCCAGAAAGCATCCTCCTCCTCCATAAACAGAAGCAACGAGGCCACAATCTAGAAGGAACACAAAACGATACACGTTAAACTGATTTACAGTAGGTTAAACCGACTCTACCAAATACAGATGTAATTGATTCAAAATATCAAACTAATATCATCTTCTGTAATGACTAACGACTCGCCAACAAGCACCAGTTATAACTAAATAAGATTCCGCCAAATCAAGATCAAACCATGAATCATCAAAAAATTGAACCCAAATAATAGGAAAAACGAAGTGTAGTAATTACCATCCCTGTTCCCTGGCAATAACCAATGTCCGGATAGAGCCACGCCAGCCCTCGGAGAATTCGACGCAGCCTGGAGACACCGGTGCTGGCCAGGTTGGAGAAGCAGGCGTTGCTCGGCAGAGTGCGCAGTAAATCCTGATCGGTAAATATTCACATGGTATAATTGAATAATTGACCTAGCTTGCTCACATCGCATTCGTACTATAAATCGACATTCGTAAACGCGGCGCCGCACCTTTTCGATTTGTTTGGAGGTCATAAGGTGGTCGTTGGAGCTGGCCTTGACGATCTCCTTGTATGAGATGTCCGAATTGGTCTTCTTGTTCAGCGCCCCCGACAGACGCATCCACATCTGCGGGCGGATGGAGTGCGGGATTCCCTGTCTCACCATGGCTCGTAGTTTCTCGGTGCGCGGCAGTTGTACGTCGACCTGGAGAGCAACACCAATTTCAACAACGGTGAGAAACGCGTTAGTTGTTTTAGTTGAGCTGGGATGGGGTTCAAATATTTATCATAATTATGTTTCATCGATTCCTTGCGACCAACCTTTTCCCAAGTGAGGTCGGTCATATTGTTGAACTCCAGGTGCGCCAGCCATTTCAGTCGATGCTGCGGATCTTCGATGAACGGAATGCTTAGCAATTTGCTGGAACTCTGCTCAGGTCCATCTAAATGCAGATTACAAATATAGCAGTTAGGTAAGGATTAACAGCGTATGCGCAATTAATTGTTATGTGATCTAATATGTCAAGTACCGTTTGTTCGTGTCAATCTGAAATTCTAACCGAATAGCATCCGTCGCTCACAGTGTAATTAATTTTTTCTCTGTTGAAGATTTTCTATTGCATTAGAAAATGACTCATAATAACTTTCTGAACATTAGCTATTTCTGATATTCAACACTTGCCTTCTTCCTCAACGCGAAATCCGAACTCGTCGTAACGAAAGTCGGGTTGGCAATTGGCGTCCTCGGGTTGCGCAAGTTTGGCCAGTACGTCCTGTGGCCACATGGAAGGGGTGAGGGCCGAAAACGGCCCGCCCGGCGCTGGCTTGTAGCCGCCACTCAACGTGCTGCCGGCCACCCCCATCAGAATGGAACCGAGACTTGAGCCGTCTCCGTCGTCGTCGTAAGGATAGCGTGTATCGTCGTCATCCTCGGACAAGGTCTCAACTATCATAGGGTAAAAGGTGAAAAGGTCAAAGATGGCGACCAGCGCGTAGCTACACAGTATAATTACCGGTCGGCACACGCATACATTATGAGGCGCTACGCCTTACCTTCCGAGTTGCGGTTGCTGTATCCTTCAGTAGTCTTGTTCGACGCTCCGAACAGAGATTTGGCAATATCCATGGTTCGAAAACTGTGGCCTTGGAAATTTCGGAAAATCGATATATATATTTCGCAATCAAATGGCGCAGAAAAATTGATTTTTCGTGAATTGGTGCATGACTTTTAAGGCCGATTTTCGGTGCCAAGAAACAATCGAACTTGTTCGAACCCGATTTTGAAAACTTACGGTAACGTGGACAGGCGTTCACGACGAATCAACTGATAAGGTTATCGACATCAAAACACAGCAATAATTCCAATTAATTACGCATAACGATCATTAATTTGTCACGCACAAACAGCTGTCACCATTTTTTGTTGGCGTGAAATCAACTACGGCGTACGTTTCTGCATATTGCAATCGAAACAGTGGTGCGTTGACAATGTGTGTGGACATGCGACTTGAAAATGAACTGAATCAAATTGATAAGTAAACGCAGCCTCAATTCAATTGCAATTGGCACTGTTTTAAATGGCAAGGTGACAGCTCCCGTTCGGGGCGCTGCGATGTCTTCAAGAAGGATGATTTCAATAGAGCGCGTTAAATATTTCGCCGAATCGGTAACTGGTCCACCATCGAGAATCCCAAAATAAAATATAACATTTTCAACGCGTCCATTCTCAAAGACCATTGAAATGCTATGGAACATTCAATATACAGGGTGTTTGTAATATTGCAAGATAAAGTAGATAGCAAATCAATATTTTGATCGAAATCAAACGGAAAATGCAAAAGAATATTTTTCGTGTTTAAACTACTCAACTTTACAAAAATGATAAACGAAATGTGCGTCAGTTTGCGACCAAAGGTCAGTTTCCAACTCACAAAAATATCATCCCAAAATTTTGCTCTTTGACCAGTTAAGATTTTCTCATTCAAAATAAGCTGAAAGGAATTCAACAGTAATAAAAAAATTGGACGACCAATAAGTCTGAGTGGGAACGGGATATTTTATTTATTTATTAAATGGTCACGACAGTCGCCAGTAGACATTATTATCATGCCAAGTAAATCACTACTCTACCAAATTTCCAGCAAGCGAGAACAGTTTGGGAGACGCGGTAATATGTACTAATCAAACCAGTTTCACTTCTTCACTTCGAAACGCAACCACTGAGTTATTCCAGTCTCTATACAGTTTTTAAATATAACTTCCCGCTGAGCTACAATTTTTACATAAACGAGGTTGCTTGATGGTGCCGACCCTTTTACAGTAGTTGGTCCAGGTATGGGGTGTTGGTAAGATTGCCGATAGCGGCCAGCGAAGGTTTACCGTTGATCACCTTTTTGGCCACCTGCAAATAAAGGAATTGAAATTTCAAAAGGGTTGCTTTGGCAACATAGAATACATTTTTTTTTTAAATAGTGCTGCTTGTTTAATATTTAATTTTGCATTGTGGTTTTACTTTTTCAAATTCTACTGACCCCTTCACCTAATTTCCCAAATAAATTTTATTTCTTCCGAATTTTTTGAGAGATAAAAAAATCTCTTTCGTTACGTAATTCACAGATCGTCATAACCCACCGTAGAAATGTCGGAAGCAGTCAGACTGTCGACTAATTTGAAAGTTTCCTCCAAGCTCGAAAGCTGTCCGTCCACCAAAGCCTGCACGGCAAACTCCTGAAGCAAATCAGCCGACGATTCTTGCGCGAGGGCGATTGTAGCTTTAACGTGGTTTCTGAAAGAATGAGTTTCAATTTTGTGAACGCGGACACCTCAAGTACATGACACTTGAAATAAACAGTACGAATAGAAAAGATTCTAACTCACTTCGCACGTTGGACGTCTTCGTTGGACAAGCCGCTCTTTGTGATGGACGAGTAGTGGGAGAAAACGGCCTTCAAAATCTGTAATTAAAAGATTGAACGAATTTAAAACGAAAATTAAAAATGCATCGTTCAAGTTTTAGACATTTTATACATACAGATACGACCAACTTTCACAGGAATAAATTTGCACTAAATTTTTGCATCTTATTGTCTACTAAAAATACAGCTAAATCGCTGAAGAGTAGACTTGAGAATGATTAACCTCAAACATCAATTACCTTTCCAGAATCAGCGGGCTGCGATACACAGTAAAATCCGAATAATCCAGAGTCGGAGTGATTGATGTTGAGCGCCGAAATCTGTAACAGTATTGCGTCGATTAGCAACATACGTCACGAATGTCACGAGCAGCAGTTGGCGGCTGGTCAAAAAATATTTTTACTCACGGCAAACGGTCCCTCCGTAGCCTTGGCCGCGACCTGAGCCAACTTGTTGGTCAAGGAATCGCCGTATTTGATGTTGGAACCAGTACCGAGAATGGTCTGCAGCACGGCCAAACTCAGCAAATCTTTCTTGTTCTTGAGGCTGAAATAAAGGTTGATTTTATTAAATCAACAACACAGGAAAAACGGAGACGAAACTCACTAAGGGACCAACGATATTATGCAAACTAAATTATTAAAACAATCGCAAATAAAATTTAGACAATTTCTTAAGGACTGTATTTGATGATGCCCTAAATGTAAACAACACGAGTTGCTCAAGAGCTCCGGCATGGTCTTGCTTTTCGAATAGACTGAATATATTGGTACCTGGCCCCTTCGGTGGCGACGGCTACAAACGACAATGGACTTCCAGTGCTGATTCGAATTTCGCCTGAAAATACAGATTACCCGCAATTTAACCTAACGCCAGCGCGATACTGCGTTGACGATTTTTCGCCCCATAGAAAATGGAAACTCCGGATGCAAGCATGAGACAAGAGCAACCAACCTCCTCCGTATTTGGCCGGTACGGACTGATCCGTTCCGCCGCCCAATTGCAAGTTCTTGCTCACGTAGTCTTTGAGGTATTCGTGGCAGATGCCGACGCCGACCACGGCGGTGCGGTGGCTAGTAAAGTTCTTCTTGACGTAGTCTTGCAGCTGAAGCACGAATGAATTTAGAAATTACTCCAAGTTGGGAATTACCAGATTCATAAAATACCCAAACAAGGTGAAGGTGGGACCCAAAACGATCGCCTTAAATAATAGGTCATCGAACGTACCGTTTCGGTTTCATGCTCGCCGAGCATGTAGTCAGGGGTGTACAGCGAGTTACCCAGGCCGCTTCGGAACGCAGCTTTGTGCAGCTGCTCCAAGGCAATAAGGTGGGGTTCCTCCCGGTAGGCGGCCAAATCCAATTTCACGCGGGGCAAGATGTCCTTGATCTCCCACGGCTTGAAAGCCTGTTTGGCCACCACCTGACTCAAAAAGGGCAGGCCAACTTCGCTGCAATAAAAAAATGGTTTTGTAAGCGGGGTGAGGATGAGGAAAGCGGAGATGAATTCAACTTAACTAATAATTTACTCGGGTCTTACAGATCGTCACGGACACACTGCAGGTTGTAGCTGAGATGGTCGCGAGTGGCTGAAGCACTGCAAGTGGATAGGAATATATGAACTAGCGGTACTTATTGCTAGTTGAAGAAAATACTAGGAATTCAATTGATTAGACGAAACTAGCCAATAAAAATGATAAGGAAGTTGCTTAAAATTACAACAATCAACATAATGCATTAGAAGTAAAATTACGTCAGATTTCCTCCGATTTGCTGAATGCTTCTTGTAATTCCAATTAAGGTAGCTTCCTTGGTGCTCTATGGAAACAGAATGGTTAACGTCAACAAGCAATTGCAAATGTGAAATCCTAAGATGTGTGCAAAACGTGATATCGTTTGCTGAATACATTGATGCACGAAACAATTAAAATATTCAGCCAATCAAGAAAACATAGTCGTAGACAAAAATATTGATTCCCCCAAACGTTAACCAATTTTTCATACAGTCACTACCATAAATGTTGAACAAAATATTATTAGTATAGGTACAGAGTCTGTCAATTTTTATCTATATTACTAGATCATGGATTGACGCATGCCAACTTTGGCAGACAACATAACATTGCTACTCACCAGTCCAGCAGCATTTCGCAGAATGTGGGTGGTTCCCAAATTGCTGCCGTCCTCGTATCTTGATCCGGCCTTTATGGACACGGAGACGTAGGCCACCGGAGAATAATTTTCAACCGAAGCGACCACAATGCCGTTGGGCAAAGTCGTGATCTAATGGAATACACCAGCAGAAAGCAATATTGCTTAAATTAATATTCAATAGACGAAGGGAACAGTTCTGATCGGCTCCAGGGTTATGACGCAGAATAACAATGTCATCAACGAATTATAGTTTGGATATTATAGTTGGATGCTCGTGAATGCATTTAAATACAAGAAATTTGGGCGAACGGTTTCGTGGAGAATATAAATATGATGTTACTATTATTGTTACGATGGTATTTGTATGTGAGCGATTGATGAATTTAATGTTGGTAATACTATTACTATTGAAACTATTTAATTACTGTATACTAATTGTTAATTTTCATTTCTTTTTGGATACTCTACTAATGCCGGATTCACGATTTGCGATGCCTGTCCATTTCCACAGCTTGCCGATCTACGTCACTTTGTGACGAATAGTTTAATATTGAATAACAAATTGCTGATTGCTCCCTGTGCAATTTGCCAAACTATTATGTTTAAATATCTGGTGCGTCCTCATATATCGCCATAGCGATGCGAGGACGCAAAAAAATTCGCGACTGGCGTCTATGTTATTATCTGATATTGTACAATTGTATGCTTTACATTCGCCTTTCGCTGAAATAAATAATAAAAAAAAACAAAAAAAAACGAATGCGTTCATGGTGATTAACTTGTGTAAAATAAGGAAAACAAATATATTACTTTAGGTTCTCGCTTGGGCAACGTCGTGCTAGCTGGGCTAGGTTTCGTTGCAGCCTGGGTTGCAAACCGGACAGCCTGAAAATAAAAAGTCATGGTGTTTTACATTTTTTTTTCGTAGAATCCACAATCTTAGATCACGGGAAAGAATGAGTCATTTGAAATACTGAGCAGTCTGGCATATTGGTTGTCTATCTAGAAGCTGCCCATTAGCCAACCTTAGTTGGGTTTAAAAGGTGAAATTGCGGTCTGTGCCAAGGGTGTTTGAAGGACGGCAAGGTTACCTGAACCATAATAGCAACACCAAAGGGGTATTATTGACAGCTATAACGTGACAAATGAATGGCCTGGTCAAATTGTGCATGAATAGTCAAAGCCATATTCAAGTCATAGCCAATCTAGTCATGGGACTCTTTTATCTGGTTCGTAGAATTCAAACTAGTGCCAAAGTGAAAATGCTCCAAGCCTTTGCAATTGCCAAGGCTTACTCATTGTTTTGTGTTATGTTGTTATAATTTTTATTAGCTAAAAACAAGATAGGAGGAGTTGAATATCGGCCACTGGTTCGAGCGAACGACCTGAAATGGACACCTATCGTCTGGCAAGAGTAGGTTCCCTATTCTACTTTGAACACCTGTGATTTAAGAACGGAAGACTGGTAATCGATTCTTGGCATAATGTAAGGCTTACAATGAAGGTGTCACATGATTAAGGAATGAAACCGTCAAGATCTTCGATTCAGGAATCCTAATATCCAACTGTTCAAGGGCGAACTGTTAAGGACAGACCATTTATGAACCCTAGGTCCCATTGCCATAAGCCTACTTAGTTTGGCAACCCGTTTGCAAATGGGTTTATGTTTGCATAGGGATGTGGAATAATCGTGGAAGTTCTAGCACTTACGGGCAACGATCGAAGCATATTTGCGGTCGGAACACGAGCAGGCATGGTTTAAATTTCTACGCAAATTGCCGGATCGATTCGAGAAAATTTGTACGAGAAATGACAAAATGGATACCCGGAAGTGAAGAAAATCACATCGGTCTTTGCAGTGTTGCCAGACCTGGCGGTCAAAGAAAATTCTAGTTCAAAATTAGTTTAAAAAACATTATGAATTAAACATTTAAAAACAAATATAGGTATACATTTTGTAATAAATCATTTCAATTTTAAAATATTATTTTGCTACAACGTTTGATTTTTTAACTACCCGATTTTTCTTAGACAGGAATTTGAATTCAGGTGGTTTGGTATCACAGTTTCTTTTTCCGATTTGCTTTTCGTTGACGTCTTGCTGAGTGCTCTAAGGACAAAGGTAAAATGTTGCTTCTATATCCATCATTTATGAAATGAAAATCACCTATCCAATAAATTTTGCTTGATAGCTTATTGTTCTTGATCTCGGTTAATCGACTGTGCTTGTTATTTTAGGTCGGATTTGTCGAGGAAGGACACAGTCCGCACGCAAAAATGGTGAGTGCTTTCCCGGCATACCTGCCTAGGCCTAGCTTAGGTACTATCTAAATTCGTCACCTTTTGCCTGTGTTCCCGATATTTACGGTTGTTTTTATGCGTTTACAGCCTAAAGAAATTCAAGATATCAAGCAGTTCTTGATCACTGCGCGGAGGAAAGATGCCAAATGTAAGTTTTTCAGCGTAAACATTGTAGGCCTAGATTTGTGCGTGTGGGGGGAAGAGGGTTAACATGCCCATGAAATTGACGTCATCGTGTATGCTGTATTCATCCTTCAAATGCTAAGTTTCTCTTTAATTGTTGGGCAGGAGCCTACCAACGTTTCAGTCACCAAATATCCTGCCTCCAGTGTCCGACTTGTTTATTTTACCTATCCTAGGCTTCGTACCTCTTAGGTTGTAATGTGACAACGTGTTGGCACGGGGCTCAGGTTTTACACATGCACATTGCGCACGGTTTTTTTTTCTCCCGAAACGTTTTGGCGGATATTTGTGGTCCTGCCTGAATTTTTTTTTTTTTTGTGGTTGCGCACGGTTTTTCTTTTCCGAAACGTTTCGAAGGTTTGACGGATATCTGTGGGAGTGTGGTCTGCTCTGTAGTCCTAATATTGCCGGATATTTGTCGTTCAGTGGGCCTAACATTTCGTATAGACAGTCATGGGACAGGCATTTTAACCACGAGGTCCAAAGGTTAAAATTTCAGTTGGCATTTGCATAATATTGGACGCTTGTTATTTTCAGCTGTGAAGATAAAGATGAACCGAGACAACGTCAAGTTCAAGGTCCGATGCAGCCGTTACCTGTACACCCTGGTAACCCGGGATCGAGAGAAGGCAGAGAAAATCAAGCAATCGCTACCCCCAGGTACGTTAAGCGATGATGAGTATGATAAGCATGGGTGCCTTTAGCCGTTAAATGGCTAAATCAATTAACTACCTTGGACGCGGTGATCTATAAATAATGATAATATGTAATGCTAGGAATCCCAATACCCAGAATTCTATTTTATTATTTTTACCTAGGCTAGTACTTCGGTATATTATCTGGATTTAATATTTAATCACTAGTGTAGCTGAAAATTATCGCCGCGCCTAAGGTTGGTAGACTTAAATGTAAAGCATAACAACCTTGGCCCGCGCCTATTAATTATGGTGGGTAGTACATCCATATTTGGCCGAGAGGTGAGCGTGCTCGCTTGCCAACCAGCGGATCCGGGTTCGATTCCCGGCGTATGCGATCGTTGGATTGGCTCATGGTACTGCGCGGAGCAAGGCAATGGCAAACCACACTAGTACATCGGGGGATCGAGGGTCGGGATCCGAAGACGACACGAAGGACACAACTACAACAAGGAAAAAACATTGAATAGAATTAGTACATTTACACTGACTGCATCGTGTAGGTTGGCCACTAAACAGTGGTGCTGTTCGTTATTTTGATCCACTGTTATTCTACAGGTTATTACAGTATTTAAGATGATTAAAGTGAGATTTATTTGATCACGTATTGTTCCTTTTCTCTTACTAATTTCAATTTATTTTTCTTGCTTTTTATCTTTAGGACTTCAAGTGAAAGAACTGAAATAAAACTTTTTTCTATCTGCCTTGTAAAGTAATAATAAAAACTGTAAAACCATTTCTGAAGTTTTTATTTATGTTACCCTTGCCATTGAATTAGATTGCTACTCGAAGGGACAACATTGGATCACTTTTATCGTTTTAAGTTGTTAATTCGTGTAAATGGGTGAATTTTTATCGAAGTGATCAATTACAGTAATCTAAACGTTTTCGTTTTTGACCATTTGGTATCATTTGAATTAGATTGCTGCTAGTAGGAACAACATTGGATCACTTATCGATTAAGTTGGTAATTTGTGTAAATAGGTGAATTTGTATCGAATTGATCATTGGTGTCAGTTGAATTAGATTGATACTAGTAGGAACAAAATTCGATCACTTTTATCGATTAAGTTGTTAATTTCGTATAAATAGGTGAATTGATTATTTAGTTACAGTAGTCTAAAAAGTTTCGTTTGTGACCGAATGTAATGTCCAAAATGAGCAGTTTCTTGTGTCTGAATCGGTCTGCGGATATGGAATTCTGAAATTTAGCAGACGAGAAATTGTCTGTATTTAGAATTTGACTTCCGGTTCTGGTTTTTGTTGGTAGTGGTTAACCTTTTTTGTCGAACAAACGAAGCGATTTTTGAAAAAGTAGTTGGAAAAAACGCAAGCATGTGGTCATCCACTTTCCAAAAAATACCATTGGTTTTTAAAGTAAGTAACCAGGGAGTGACAGTGTAAGTTAAGAGCAAGCAAGCTTCGCCCTGTACTCGTCTAATCAGCTGTTATGAGGTTAAAATGAAACTAGTTTATATTAATTAAAGATGATTTAGATGAGGTAATTGCCGCGCCGTAGCATTCTGGCAATATGTTTGAAGGGTGCTTATTGGTGGTGTTCCCAGGTGGGCCGGGTGCGGCCTGCCCGTTGTCATACCTCCTTTCAGCTCCAGCCTCTAATCACCCGCAGAGCAGAACACCGTCTACAACTTCTATACTCTGTCTTCAACAAATTAACTATCCTCGAACCTGACGATTTTATTAAAAAAAGCAGTATTGTTTCGTATAACCACACTTGTTAGTTATACTGGCGCAGAACGTCGGGTTACAGAATGTAAGGTAATTACGACAATCTTATTAATTTCTTACGTTTGAAGATACGCAGAAATAATGTTCAGACTGGGTTTGACGTGTAGCACAGTCAACACGTCAAACCCAGTCTGAACATTATTTC
>JAUJYS010000244.1:0-26610 GCA_033995665.1 Melogona broelemanni | reverse complement strand
ACCGATGCTTTGCGTGCAAATGAGATACCATTCGCTACCAGTGGTACACTATTGTACCACTGGTAGCGAAAGGGTTATTTGTTAACTGGCGGCGACGACGCTCTTAGTTTCGTCGTCGATTAAATTTCTTTCGTTGTTTTTTGTTGTTTTTTGCAGTACACATTATTTTTAAATTTATTAACAACATTCGATCAAGAAAAATATAGATTAAATATATATTGATAGATAGTATTTGCAATTTAATTTTCTGCTTCGGGACAGTAATCATTCATGTTACTTACCGTCGAAAGTACAGCCTAATGATCCCGATTGTGTGCTCCGATGTATAGCACCCGAGCTCGCGTGGTTTCGCTGGCGCTATCAGTTAGGGGCAGAGTGGCAGTGGCTTTTTAAGCATAATATAAAAGTAAACTTTTGCCGCCGGCTTTCACCCTTTCATTTGAGATACATGTTCTGCAAATCATATATTTCTAATTCACTTAGCGTATACTAAGTTTTATAATTCATAATTAACTGTCGTGAATTATAAGAGTCAAGCAACTAACTGTCAAGATCAATCATGTATGGAAAAATCATGCACTCACTGGTTTTTGTGCACAGCCAACATTTCTACCGCAACGTGGCGATGCCGTTGTCGTATTGGCATGCTGCAAACTGTGACAAGACGGATGATATAGCTCGCTCGTACCTAGTTTTCACGTGCGGTCCAAGGGTCTCAGTTCGAATATATCGATAAGGGGGCGGTGTGGAGGGAAATTGAAGTGGGGACTAGGGGTGGTTCGGGATGGCTTTACTCGCTCTCTGGTTGGCTGGCCCCCCTGCGGGGGTGGCGGCGGGTGAGCCTGGTTGGGAACGCACATAGAGCAGGTGGAGGGAATGACGACCGCTCCGACCCCCCTGGTACACGCCTGACGCCTGACTGTGGAGCGAAGAGAAAGAGAGAGATGGACGAAGGTATGCGGAAGGGTGGGTGAAGGTGGAGGAGTACAGAGGGGGTGGTGGTTGGAGGCTGCTGGCCGTCTGTACCGGTGCATGTGTGTGCGTGTGGATGGCAGAAGAGACGAGAATGTAATGAGAAACGTGGGCAGTGGACTGTGAGACCGTTACTCGGGGAATGGCCAGGTAGCAGCGGCAGTAGTAGCAGCAGCCGCCGCCAGCAGATATTTGAAATAACGCGCATCGACAAAAAGTAGACGGTGAGTGCGTGTGTGTAGGTATATATGCGCGTGTTTCGACCATATACATGTACGTGCTGCGCAACCCTCCCCCATCATACTCCAAATTTTCTACAATGTACCACTCACCGTCCGCGACCAAGTTGCGGTACAGTACCGTGAGTGTACGTCGTATACATTTTTGGAGTTTAAAAATAGTTGGGCACGGTGAATTCATATTGTGCTTGAATTAACTTTTTCGTTGTCATTTTATAGTCCAATTAGTTCTGCGTTTGTATTTCGTTGCCATCCGAGAAGGAATAATTTTGAATAGGTAATGATAATTGAAAAGGATTGAATTCGATACCACTGTTTGTTTTCTCGACGGGAGCGGTTTGTGTCTACGAGTCTTTTAGGGTTGGGTTTCTCTTATTTTACGGGCGTTTTCAACAATTTTAAATGCCCCGATTCATAATCCATCATGTAATTTTGCCAATTATTTTGATAATTTTGGAAAACTGTAAACAATTAGAATGAATTTGTCGAACTGTTAAGTGAATATATACAGTTTCATAACTAAGAACACAGGTTATGTGGTATATGTGCTTGCTTCGATGATTGAAGGTGGGCCCTATGGCGTCCCTTTGAGCAAGGAAAATATTCGGAAGATGCAGGTTGTACTAGTATTTAGGGGAGCCATTGGGGCGATTTCGACATTCCAGAACCCCGTTAGAAGAGATTGCTTGTTGCTGCTGCTCAATGTCTGGTTTTTATTTTCCGCTCTATAGTATCTAGCTTCAGCTCGCTGTCTCTAGTTGTAAGGTACGATGCCCGCTTATTAATTTTGGTCACTGCTGTATCCCATTGTCGAAAAATAATTATTTTCATAATTCGAATATATTTTGTTACTTTTGTCAATAATGAAATGAAGTGTTAAAAACATACTAAATGCCCTATCGCCTTATAACATTTCGATAACCATTTGTTTTCATGTAAAGATTAGTAACAATCAACTTGTTGTGGTGTGTCACGTCTCCGTTTGAAAATTCTGTTGCAAACGATGACCGCTATACCTTTTTGTTCGCGACTTTTCGAACTACCCCCAATTAAGTTCACGCATGACTTGCACCCGTGCCTATGTCGTGTGCACGTGGTGGCAAATACACAACCCCACTCCCTGTTCCCCCCTTCCTCCGATAGTGTTTTTTTTTTGTTTTTATCTACCCGTAATGTGTAAATGCTGTTCATTTTTTTTCTCTGTCTCTTTTCGTTCCTTCCTGATTTCCATGCTCCATAAATGGAATTTCCTTTCCGCGTGCGCCTATTTTATTTCCGATTCGGGGCCCCAGTTTGCCGCTCTCTCTCTCTCTCTCTCTCGCGTTCGTTCCGAGTATATACGTGCGGCGATATCCTTCACGTGCTCACGCATCAACGATAGATAGATAGGTGCTCGTCGCCGTTGCCATGGCGACGGGCGGATAAATGGCACCTGCGTGTTTGCTTCCACCCACTTGGCCCCACCTCCACCCTACCGCCCACTTGCCTACCGCCACCCCGTTCGGCGCATCTCCCTTCTCCACGGGGTGTTCTGTTGGGATTGTTACGCCCTGGGCTAGTCGCTGAAATATTGCAAAAGCAAACAAAAACAAACCACCTCTGTATTCCGCCAAGAAAACTAAGGAGTCGGGATCCGGAGACGACGCGAGGGACACAACAACGGTTTTTATTTACTCATTAGTGTGATAACTTTGAGTATTTTTATAAATGCGCCCAGCGCTGTTCGAGGGATCACCAGTAGTTGTCAGTTAAAACTTGTTTGCATCCTAAAAATATATTTCATTATATATTGTGGCTATCTCCATATAAATTGATGGATTTTCTCTCATCGCTTTGCGTATGAGAAAAAAATTGTTGTTTATGTTTTAATTCAAAAACCTCGACCCTTTTTTCCAATTATAAAAATCAGTGTGTAAATCAATCCTGTGGTCAATGCCCAGGG
Source organism: Melogona broelemanni (assembly GCA_033995665.1). Classification (NCBI taxonomy): domain Eukaryota; kingdom Metazoa; phylum Arthropoda; class Diplopoda; order Chordeumatida; family Chordeumatidae; genus Melogona; species Melogona broelemanni. Next base: position 23,457 of record JAUJYS010000244.1, on the reverse strand, counting down.
CACTCGCCCATTGCCGACCTCCGTTGCAGTAGGCTCTCGCTGGTCGCCCGTTCAGCAGCACCGAATCCTACTTTTCTGCGTCTGCGTCTATTTGTGGACGCGCCGCGACAACGTGTCACCTTGTCGCCGCCACCGCCCACGCGTGGCGCGCACCGCGCATGCACTCGTTCCGAGCCGGCCTGATCGACCAATCGAATTCCGCGAAGTCCTAGGTGCCTCTGACGTCATTCGATGTCCACCTCTTTGTGGTACATATTGATTGATTCCGCGTGCACCTCTATGTCATAATCTTGGCGCCTCCGGTGACTCATATTAGCCACATGGGAGGGAATCGATTGACAGTGATGCCAGATCTTCACATCTCTTGCTGTTTTTAGATATGGTCCGGTTTAATTTTTTTCTCCTCTAAATCCATAACATTTTTAATATCCTTGACCTACCTCAAATAAAATTTTGGACAATATTAAAAATAAATCTATCTTTTTTTGAAAAAAAATATCACCAATTTTTGCAAAATGGTAACATTTGTCAGATCCATTTTTCCCATGAAGCTTTACGTTTTTGATTCATTTAATTATCCGCAACTTTACCACAGCGACTCTGATACGTTACGGAAAATGATACCATAGAAAATTTTAATTATATTTTGGCCATGTAAGTCCCTTGCTTGTGGTCGGTTGTGTCTTTATTTAATTGGACAAATATGTTAATAATTCCCGTTTGTCGCCTGCATGACTGCAATTGTTCATGTCTTTATATATTTATTTCAGGAAAATGGCACATAAAGCGAAATGCTAGAGAAAAAATATGGAACAAATTTATTCAGAAATCCTAATCCTAGCCAAGTTTCGCTCCGGCGCAGCATTCGAGATGCAGCTGAAATACGATTTCATTTTTCGATAATTGTAGCGCTGAAAACCTGTTCTCAGTGTCCCCTGTGTCGCTGACAAGCCATTAGAAAAACGAGCAAGTCCCGTTGGGCGTGTTTTGTTACCGCCGCTACGCTGGAGCAATCTCGCGCATGTATTCCTACACCTGCATAGAGCCATGTTCCCCTCTTTCTCCACACCGTCATCTACCTATACGTGTAGCCACGTCCCTCCTCCGTCGCGACGCATGATATCTTAATTTGGTACGACACGACAGGTAGTCACGGTTAAATTAATTGTCGGCCATTACTCGCGCGGGTACATAAAGCGGGAGGCGGAGGAAAATGAATATACCTCTCTCGGCTCGGGCAAGAAGGGCTTATGCCCCCGCCCACCGATACTCATCATCATTCTACCTGCTTGTTATGACCCGTCGCTTTCCCCACGCTGGTTCGCTAATCATGTGTTGCGGGAATGGCTGGACTGTTGACGACTTGCGCCACGCCACGGCTTGGTGACCTAGCATTTTGTCGTAGCCCAGTCGGTATTGTGATTGACAGTGGTGGGTCTTCAGTTCGATTCCCGGCTCGGGCTCTCGTTTAGACGATTCCAGGGTACTGTTAAGAATGTGTTTCCCATCGTGTAATAGCAGCACGATGGGTACATAATCTCCTGTAGCGCAATTCGTTGCTTTCGGAAATTAAAATTGACCACTTCATTTTTTGGAATAAATAAATCTTGCCAGACACGCCGTTGATCTTGAGCTTATTTTTTTAATTTTGATCAAGCTTCTTAAAAACCTGACGGATTAAAAGTGTCTTACTATCGGACTTTAATATCGCTGATTTTATTTATGTTTAATCAGTTTTTCTCAATTAATTCAAGCTTCTTAAGTTAAAATCTTGTGCTGGTTAAAATCCTGATTCGAGACCACGCCCATTCTTCATATGTTTTCTATATATTTGAATTCCACACTATATTTTTTTGCTAGTACTCCTATTCGTTTGTTTAATCGATAGTTGATATCGATAGTTTTGATCGCATTTAAATGTATTGCCTTGCACTCGCAGATTGCATTGCGAGTTAGTTTTTCCCCTACAGTTTGCTAATATAGCCGTGAGGCCACGCATGATGTGGAAAGGTAGGGAGAGAGAGAGCCTCTCATTCGCGCATTGTAAACGACCAAATTGGTTCTCCGCCCTCTCTGCAGGAGGCTCACTTGTCATCGTTGGGCGTGGCCCCACCCTCCTTTATACTCGTATCAATGCTTGCAGGTATATATTTCCCCACCTATTTTCCTGCCTCCGCCGTTCCTCTTTTGGTATAGCGTGACTCGCCACTACCGCCACCAGGGTGCCCAGTCGTCAATCACAGGTGTTTAGTTACAGGTAAACGGCACCCTCGACAAATGGCCAATTACCGGCCGCGGTGGGCCGATAAAAATCCGACCGTACAACAAAACGTGGGGGACCTTTTATGGCCGACGAATGGCGCCGAGACGGAAATTGGATGTGTGTGGCTGGGGTGCGTTGGTAGTTGTGCGTGTATGGATGCCTAGAGAGAGAGGCAAGGGGGGGTGATACGTGAGACTGGCGCGGCGCGCGCGCGCACCTGAGTTTGTTTTCCCGCTGCGAACGGTGGGTGACCGCATGCGGCGTCTTTATGCATTATTGAGGCGATGGTTGCTGATGTGAACCAAGTCCGGAAACGGAATCTTCTGCTTCTGTATTTTCTATAGATTCCTTATTGGTCTCAAATTTCCATGAAATGTAGCAGGTAAAATGAAATCGATGAAACAGTTTTTGAAAACCCCACTATCACTTTGAAAGTGTTTTATAACGACTCTGGAATATTGAGTAGAAAAAATGTATATTTGTCATTTAATCTCGTAATATAATTTTTTTAACTTTGAGTACTTTTTTATTAGTGTTAGGAAATGTGGAATGCTGTTAATTTTTTATGGCTTTCTCCATTCTGAATTAATGGTAGTCAGCTTTCCCCGCGATTTGCCTTTTCGTTAGACAGCGTTTCTTTTGTTCCAATTGTCGCCGCTAAAGGCACCTCACCAAACGTCTCCAGTGGCAGCACACTTGATGGTGTTAACATTCAATACAGTATTTTTGCATTATCTCCGCTGGTACCAAAATCCAAAAGTTATGATTTTCGTTGTGTTCGTCACGAAAATTTATATTGTCTTTTGTTTCGTTTCGAGACGGCGAACGACCATTCGCTTTCCCCCGTAGCGCTCGCGCCGAGTCACGTGCCGCCGCCACCGCTGTCATGGCTTTTCGCTCTCGCTGTGTGTCTAGTCAATCGCTCCCCCGGGAGTCGCAGGTAAGTGGCGCGGTTGATGGAACGTTTTGTTTCACGCCACAGCGGGGCGCGGCGGAGGTAACGATAATCTGACGGCGAGCGTCAGGTGACGGCGAATGATCGTAAAGTCAGCGCTGCTGCTCCACGTTCGTTCGAGGAAGTGCTCTCCGCGCCTTACGCGCTCACGCTAAGAAAAGAAATATCCCGCTTCATTTTCTATACGCGTCTATCCGCACGTGCATTCCGTTGCGCGTTATTTGCTCGTTCTTTTGTCATCACGAGGTGGAGCCACCGCTCTGACTATCTGGAATCCATTCTACAGTATGTTATCGCTATATTATTGATCGTGATACTGAAAAACGCTAGGGAATTATTCGAATGACTCTAAAGGGAATAATGCGTTATTCATGAGGAGATACAACAGTTTGAGAAATTTAATGTATTTCAGTAGTTCGTAAATACAAAATGAAATCAAATTAAATGCTTTATCAAATCAAAATAAAAATAAATGACATCAATAAAGTGGTACTTTATATTATATGATTAATATTTTTCTGAGATCATCGCTTAAGTAATAAATTTTTTGTTTTGGATTAAAAAATGTGTTTCGACGTTGACATTTTTGTCACACTAATTTAACGATTCAATTTTGCAATCCCGATCTGTTTGCGGATACAAAATTTGATCTCAGGTTCGATGTCATCGCTCTTGTGGTCACGGGTTGTCAGGAGGTCGGACGAGAGACGTGGAAAAGTTGCAATTCCTCTCTTGTAGCAGGTGGCGGGCGGCTTGACCAATGTCCACTCCTATTTTTTTGTTGTTGTTTATCTCTCCGAGATGCAGCCATGCACACTCATGCCCCGTCGATATCTCTCGACAGATTCAACTCGTTCCTCTCTGTCCGACTTTTTCTCTCTCACTCTCTCGCTCCTACCCCACGAGATTCATTCAGCGCATGTATTTTTTTTGTACCACCGATGACCAACCGTATCTGTCCATCGCTCGTACCCATCATTTGTCAGCGAGGACCGAGTCACGTACGGTTGTTTACCAATCTGGCAAGCCAAACCCCCTTCCTCTCCCGTCGATCAGCAGAGGTCTTTTTTCGTACATTGCCAGATTCTAGCATTTTTTTTCTTCTTTTCTTTGCCATTTGCTCCGCTATTGTTATATTTGTCATCTTTAATTAAAACATTTTCTTTCGTCGGGTTAGCTCTTCGAAAAGCAGCACCTTTCTTTTGGACATTGAAATGTTCTCTAACTGAAGAGCTCGCCAAGTAGAGCGCTCAATTTTTTCGCTTGTCTTGCCAAATATTTATTTTGCCGTATCGCGAAATCAATCCTTTGATTTCCAAATTTGAAGGGTAACATCGATTTAACAATTCATTATAATTTCAATACTTCTATTTCAATATTTATCGGGCTCCTTAGGACATATGTATATACGGTAGGAGAACGTGATTTTCCATAAACTCAAAACTTCAATGTAGTTTTAATTGTTTATATCAATCTTAATTTATTTAATTCATTTTTTTTGGCAACATTCTCTCGTTGAGTTAGACGAACGCTGTCTAGTTAAGTCTTTCGTACCATTAATCGCTCTTTTAAGCACTGTAAATATAATTACCAATTTTCAGTTCTCAGGTTCATTGGTGCGATCAAATCTCTAATGTTGTCAATTATCTGTCTCCCCCGCTGACTCGTTGATTAACAATAATTAAGGTGATGAAACGAAAAGGAGATTCGCGAATAGTGCCGCCCGTCACATCGGAGACACGGTTCGCAGCCATTCTTTTTTTGTCGTTTAGTGCCACGACCAATTTGTTATTAATTGGCTTCTAAGTTAATGCCACCGATGGCAGTATGCGATGGATCTACAAACCCGTACATTTCGCCATGCGTTGTATGTCTTACTGAGACCACCGGCCAAATATTTTTGGGAATTTTCTGCGTGGTCTAACAATGAGCAGGAATTCTTCTTTTAAATGTGCCTAATATTTTGGGAAATGTTTTTACAAGCGTACAAAGTCAACGTTGGACTCGATTATACTAACATTAAATTAAATTATGTAAAATAAATTATGTATCGCAATTGACTAATGCTCCCATCTGGATGATTCTGCACTATTTGTGGACATATATCGCTGAATCGTAAATTGAATCGCGGTAGTCCAGTCAATAGAGCGGACCGACTTGTGGCGCAGGAGTTCTGGGTTCGATTCCCGACGCCGGCTCTCATTTATTCGATCCCGAGGTACCGATGAAAGCATTAAAATAGGTATACTATATTAATTCTAAAAATAGCATAATTCAGTTACGCATTAGCCACGTATTTTCCAGAACGTGCTTTGCGGACCTCGGGTCTCTGGCCCAACATATGCCGTGTAATCCACTTTACCGTTTGCCACGCCGGCTGTTTGACAGGTGACTACCTGCCTGTCGCGATTTCCCTCCTATAGATTCGGTTGCCCTTAGCCACGTTTTAATGGCACATGTCGTTGGCTACGTACGGCCCCGGCAAATAGATTTCTCTCGCAATCTTCCAGATAATTGGATTTCCTTGTTGTTATCAGCAAATGAAATTTTGATGAAAGGCAGCTGATGTTTAATGTCTGTTTATGGGTATATACTGTAGGCGCGAGTCTATTGTGTATTGGTCTTCAAAATCATCAGTCTGAAGACTCAAGAAACTGTAATACACATGATACCTCCTGAATATGCGCTTACCTTGATCGACGTGGCATGACCTTTTTCTATTGATCTAGCCTGGTACTGCAGATCTTGCAGCATCTACGACATTTCATTCGCAATTCAACATAATATTGAATGTTTTGCATTACGTAAAATAGTACCCGAAGGCTGAATAAATGAAATCTTTAAAAATAAGGCTTTTTTCCCTCAAAAGGCACTCGCTCCAGAGTTGATTGAAAAAAACCTGTTTTCGAACTAGACTATTCCTTATTCATGTGCCAAAATAATATTTCATCAGTGTCAATACAGGTAATACGACCTCCAGCTATTAAGATGATCACCGGGGCGTATACACTCGTTTCTGTCAAAATGATTATACTCGTATTTTTTTAGCAGGTATAATTCATTTTTTTATCGATTTTTGTACACTTCTATCAAATATCTGTTGAGTGTATGTCGCCTGGTTAGTTATAAAATTTGAAATTGTGGCCATGATTGATTGAAATACAAGACACAGTTACTAGGTGAACGGCTAGTTTTTATTTCGTACAAGTTTTGTGGCCGACTGTATCTCTTGGAAAATACTCGTAAATGGAGACTACCAGTGACAAATTTGTCAGGCTAGACAAAATCGTTTTATTATTAAGCATCACAGCGTGCTCTCCCGTCTCTATATCATCTACACCAAATTGTGCTGGCTCAGTTTTCATCGTTTGTTTTTGTTGGATTAGGTTTATGAGGCTAAGCTTACCCGTGCATTCGCGGGAACTTTAAAAGGCAGAATTGCTAGTGGCGGAACATGTTGTATACTCCTGGCATCCAGCGTCCGTTCTGGTGGACAACCAAATTGAGCTTAGCGCGCTATTCGGATTGTTGTCGAGGAAGTTATGCTCTAAGTTTTACCGCGTGCCACTGACTCATTGAGCAGAAACGTAAATCAATTCAAGTTTAAAAATCGCGTGGGTGTTTCGGGGTTCTTCAAGCTAATTTTGTGACGATGAGAAATCAGTTGTTGGCCAACATTTGTTTTCTCTCCTTTATTTCGGTGTTGCCATATCGCATTATCGTTTCATGTTGTAAGAACATTGGGGTGGCGATTTTGAACTTTGCTTTAGATTTATGCGAATCTCATTCTCATTCAACGCAACAATGTAAGCAATATCTTCATGACAATTTTCGTGATGTTTTGTTATCCTTGAAAGATGGTTCCTATTTAGACTAGACGGTGGTCTCAAGAGGGGATGCACTGTATTAAAGTCAGCGGTGCGGTTTTCATTAGAATGAATGGGGGAGGTGCGATTTAGTTTGCCATACGAGCGCAAGAGTCGAGTAGGTAGGAAAGACAATTTCGAAAGTCCTCTCTGGCTCGGTTAATACCTAGTTACCGTTTGCGATCGGGCGTCTACACGGTACGGCCCCGTTCTCTATCCACCTACGCCGTATAATATAAATTCAAGTGTGTCTATATATGCAGGTGCACCGAAAAGAGCGAGGCCCGGTTGTTAGCTGGAGATGATGGGGGTAAGCTGTATTCAAGCACGGAGTCAAGTGTCGAATTGAAGAAGCCGCCGCCGCCGTGCGCCCGAGAGTGTCCTCTCTCCACTCTCTCTCTCTCTTCGTTAATTCCTAGTTACCGTTCCGAAAACTCGGTCGGTTCTCTCGCTTCGTGCTCGTCGTATATGCGAGTGCTTGCGCTGTGTGTGTGTGGGGGGGGGGGTGCACTTGCTGTGAACGCGCCTGGCACCCACTCCATATCGCCGTGTGTATGTGTACTCGGGTACACCGCGCGCGCGCAGACACGGCCAACGTGTAATTAATAATAACGGGTTTCATTTTGGCAAGGCCGATTCACAATGTGTTGGATACACTGAGTGTCGCTGTTGTGGAGAAACGGCTTCACGGATTTGTGGCGCGATTTTATTTCAGCTTGGTTTGACCGGTTTAAAAATGCTTGCTGTTTTTTTCATCCTCGGTAGTTGGCATTAAAAATCACCAATTAGTTTCAATTTAACAATATCATAATATTAACGTTGCTACTCGTATATGCAGTGATGCTGTTTTATTCTGGTGTTTTGAGCTACAGTGATTTCGGAATTTATTGTTTTGAGTTTGGGGGAAAAGGTGGACGTTTGTCTTTCTCTTGCCATGTTGATAAAACTATTTATTATTTGATGATTTCTTTCATTATCCTATTTTGAACAGTGTCGATTTGACTTATATATGTGTAGACTCACATAGATGAAATTTCGATATCAATACTTGCAATTTGCATGTTTTGCGCAGTTATTGCGTCACACGTTTGATTTTGATATCGTGAGAATGCATCGCTTGGAGTTTGCACTGACGAGTCCGATAAATATTTGTAGTATTGAATAGTTTTGACGGAATCTAGAATTTTTTCTGTCGTATCTTTACCATTATTTCTCGGCCTGCATACGCAGTCAATGGATTCTGCGTTCGCGGAGTTAACGGTGTCGATCGCATCTCCATTGTGACTGCGCCTTGATATTACGTGGCGATTGGGGTGGGGTTGGGGTGTAGACGTCACTTTTATAATGCGGGGGAGCCAAAGCTGAATTCGTTCTCATTGTTCCGATCATAGGGAGAGAATGAGAGAGCGAGCGAACCAGTCGGTAGATGTGGAGTTGTATCCTTTTCATGCGCCGTTTATAGTTCAGAAATATTCTACCCGTTCGTATCTATCATGGTCAATCGTCTGTAGGTGTTCCCTTATGGAATAGGGTGTATGGATAGCCGAAATGTGTTGCTACGGAGGTGCTCCTTCGCTCGACGAAACGAGTCTGGTGCCACCTTCCTAAATTATAAGTGCGTATAAAAAAATACACAGTTTTCAATTATAAAACTTCAACTCTGTTTTATATTATACAACATCAGAAGACTTTTTCACTGTATTCTCTGTTCCGTTTTGCTCCGTACCAATTTCTTTGCCAACATTTTATCTTCGAATTTAAAATCTAAAATAAATTTACTAGAATAAAAAAATGATTGCTTGACAAAAATAAGCCTCAAATTTAGTTTGCCGCTGTAATCTGAAAACTTCATGTTCGTGATTAGCACATACAATCAATTCTAAAATAGGAAATACTAAAATTATGTATGTTGCAGCCAAGACAGTCGGCGCACCGTTTGATGATGGCGAACCGTAACTCGTAGGTAGATCCATTCCCGGCTACCCTATTATCAAGGCACGTGTGTGTGTGTGTGCTCTTTCCCAAGCCAAGATAGATTTTCCTTTCTCTCCGATATTATTATCGATTAGTAAAATCATCGCCGTAGTAGTAGTCATCATCGTCGTCTCTTCCATCGGAGAAAAGGTGCTTAAAACACGCTCCGGTGATCGGGAATTGTTACGTGCGGACGCGTAGGTGGTGATTCCGGCGCCACGGCCAACGACCGCCTCCTCCTCCCCTACCACCTCCTATCCATGCCGTGTTTGGGGGTTCGTTTTACACGTTGCCCTCCAAACCCCCCCTTTTACCGTTTGCCGCAATGCATAGAGACAGCCCATCCTAATACTGACTCACCTAAACATTTGTGGCGCATTTTTTCCATTCGTTTTTTAAGTCTAGATGTTCCGTGCTAAATCTATTTTAACGTAGAACTTGTGAACTAGTGGTTTATGGTTAGTGGTGGTAGTGCTACTGCTAGTTAGTGGTAGCGCTGCCGCTCTCAACTTCTGAACGCGCAAGCAGGAGCTGTGAACGGAATTGCTGCCCCGTTCATCCTGAACGTTGGCAAATAGGCAGTGCTCGCTTGTGCTGTGTGATTGCCGCATGTCGTTTTTCGCACCAATTTGCCAAACCAACGCGATTGGTAAACCGTTCGTGTTGTAAAATGCCTTTTCAAGGTTTAACATTTAAAAGGTTTATATTTTGTATTTTGCGGCTATGTTTTATTGGAAAATTGAATGAATTGAATTAATTATTATAATTTTTCGGGCCTTTTTTGTCACTTCTTAGTAAAAGCATTATTTTTAATGTTTCTCAGATACAAAAATAAGTAAATAAGCCACGTCCTATTACTTTGTGGTAATATATCTAAGTGGTGTGAGTGCCAATAATGTTTGTTCTTCGGGAAATTAGAACAACAGTTGAATGAAGAAATATAACGTGGTATTAAAATGCGGGGGGACATGCCACCGTATTCAATTATCGTTTGCATTTCACAATGCATAAGAAAGTATTATTTAAGGCTCCTGCTAGTATGACGAAGAGGAAGTGGGTGTGGGTGAATGTATGGCGGAGTGAATTCGTGGGACTGCGATTTTAAATTATTTTTAACTAGCTGCGTTCGTCTGAAGGAAGTAGTATCATTTCGAATGACGGTCCGCATTTCTCCGAATCCATCCTCCTCCGCGCCAAAACCCCTTTCTCCTCAGTTATATCCCCCACACCTATAAACCGTATATAGATACACACACAACTTCCCCAACTTTAAATGCAGCAGACGGTTAGTTAGCACTCTCAGCCCCGTCTCAAACTGCCCATTAATGCGGTTTCTCGACCAAACGTGCAATTAAAAGTTTGGCAAAATTAGGTTGAAAAGTGGTTTGGCGACGAGCGTCTAGGCGGAGCTTTTGGCTGGCAGGATGATGATGATGATGATGATGGCGGCGGCGCTAGTAATGTTTCTTCTTGCCACTGTTTAACGTTTCCTGAGATTTTTGAGCGTGCGCGTTCGCTCTTGTGTTTGCCACGCACACCGCGCGCAAAAAACGGGTTTTCCACATTAGGGCTCTGCTCTCGTCGACATTATAATCATCGACTGGTGCAGGGCCGGGCAAGCGTCTTTAATTGGAGAAAGCGTGTGGCGTCAGCCGATTCCGATAGGGGACATCATTGGTTGCCTTACAATTTGAATGCAGTATATTTATGTAGTCTCCATTTGGAAATGTCAGACATTGTCTTTTGCCGGCAGCAACATACACTTTTTCTCCGCGATTAAAAGGAAAATAATAAATTATAAAAAAAACCTGAAATTTAAATAAGTTTGTATAATTTAGCAATTAGCTATATTGCAACATATACGGACATACTGTATTTTTTTAATATGTTTAAAAATTGTTCGTTGTGTCTGACTATAGGTTTTAGTTTTTTTTATGATCACTGTTATATCACAACAGAAGATTCTGTACATCTCGTGTTGCTGAGGCAATATGTGAGGGACACACAAAAAACAATTTTAAGTTTCAAGATTTTATCATTGGGTGCAACTACTCCCTGTGTTCTTTTGCTGCCAGTGGCGACTACTAGAAAAACTAAGATGGCCCGATATAGACAACCATTGCGGCTCGCCGGGCCAAGATTCCCCCAACCCGACTTGTTTCTTCCGTGTGCGTGTGTGTGTGTAAAAGCGGCGCATGCGTGTTTGCCGCGTGCATACCGTTATGTTTTGAAGAGGGTTTTGCTGGCTGCATTTGATGTCCTATATGACGACGGGGAATCGCCGTTTGTGCGAAGGGGGTCCGCGTGGGAGGAGAAATGTGAAGGGGGTGGAGGACTCTAAAAATCGTGACTGCCATTGCCTTTTCCTTACCCCCTCCCCTCGCCCCTACAACCACATACATAGTCGTACCGATTTCCCCCCTAACTTGGTGTTTTACTATCCCTACCACCTTCCCCATCCACATTTCTCCCTCTTTATTCGTTCTTTCTTGTATTTTGCTCTGCTGTTCGTATACATCCTCGATAGACCCTCTGCGTTCTTAGTTACTGAAGCGCAAATTTTACGTGCCATACATGCGCTCACACGTGACCTAGCCAAAAGCATCTCTTTTGTCCAATTAAGATAAATATTGCTAATTTTTCAAAAGTTAGTCAATGCGAATATAACTTGTATGTGCACTAAGTAAACTTGTCAGTAATACGACGTGTATGACTTCGGCAAGATACGACGTTTTTGAATTTAAACGAAAGGATAATATCTACTGGAACGGCGCCGAAAAGAGAGGAAAACCTGGTCTGGCGAATTCCATATAAATTAATATTCGTATTATTTTTCAATGTAAACGAGAGTGTATGTAATCCTACTAATAATGACAAACGGTATAGCCGTAAGTTCAGTCGAAAAGCAGAAGAAATATACAATACAAAATGTCATCGTCAAGAAAAAATTACAAAACATCGGTGAAGCTCAGGACAGTCTTGTGGTAACGACGACGTTAGACTCAGAAAAAATGCATAAACAAAAGTTTCAGTTTATCAATTTGCGAAATATAACATAATCGTACATATAATTGAACGCATCCTTACCTTTCTTCAAAAGAAGAAAAAAATCAGAAGAAAAAATATTATTCACCTAATGTAACTCCAGGCCATGAATATGTACGATTATGTTATATTTCGCAAATTGATAAACTTAAAACTTTTGCTTTATGCAATTTTTATGAGTCTAGCCAACTCACGTCGTCGTTTCCCCAGACTATCCTGGGTTTCACCAATGTTTTCTAATTTTTCAATGTATTGACAATAGTGATCATTTGCTGTGGCAGGTGCATCATTTTCCAATCTGTGATTAATCGAAGAAATATGTGATGTTCTCGGGTTCCTTTTTCCACTGCATCAGGCATGTTGTAGCGTCTCTTGCGTCAAGTAACTGGTTTCGAGTCAGGCCTTAGGTGGACAAGAAACAGCAGCAGCCACCGCGGAGGGGCGGGGTGCGGCAAGCACTGTTTCGAGGAAATCCAAGCCTGACTCGCGCTGATCCCCTGTCTTTGTTCGGTAATTGTAAATCAGAGACAATGGGGCTTCCCCGCATCTCGCCGGTTTCCTGTAGGAAATTGTGTCAGAAAGTGATCCAGTTGAAACGACGACGACGTCGGCGGCGGTGGTAACGGTGACGCTGTTCTCTCGATTGGTGGTAGACAGTCAGCATCCCTCGTTGCCTTGTTCCACCTCAATTCGCTAGAGAAACTCGGCGGGAGAGGATGGCGGATGGTGCGGTGGGGATGGGGGTGGGGGTTGGTACGATGCACGTGTACGCCAATTGCGAATACAAACGATGCCGAGACAGAGAAACCCTACGACGGTAGACGTCGCCGTCGTTCACATTTGTCGGAATCTGGGGGGGGGGGTAGATTCTACCGATAGGTGGGGCTGCACTCAGCCTTGCTTCGATCCTATCGTGTAGCTGGCGGTTTAGTTTCTATCGAAGATCGAATTTATTTATGATCTGTGCCGCCGGGTAGTGTTGTTCAAATGAGTGAATGGTCAATTTGAAATTGCTGTAAATTGGTATCGTGGTGTTGTCGGGTTTCTTTGACCATCTACTTTCGTAATTTAAATTTATTTGAAAATATGTACGGCGCATAATGACATTATATTACAGCATTTATATGACGTTAATATTACATAGCCCAAAACAAGTAGATTGTAATAAAATAAACAGCTACGAATGTTCATCGGAAGTTAAAATTCATATAATTTACATTCACATGTTTTTTATATACTTCATGTAGTTTTCGGTGACGTAATAGTACATCTTATATTCCTATATGTAGGGTGTTAATACTTTGCACGATTCAAAAGTGCTCGCTCGATTCGCGAAGGTGATCCGGCGTTTTACTGGTTGGTGCTCCTATTTTCAGTGGAACTTAATCCGTCTTACGTGACAAATTCGGTAAAAACCAGTTTTTTTATTCGCCAGGAATATATGGAGTTGGGGGCTTAAATATTAGCGCTATATCTTCAACGTGTTTGTTCAACGTGAGAGCACCTTGTTTTTGTGGGGAGGAGAGGCATGTCACACGAATTTTCTGATGGTTTCGTCCACATGCTACTACTTGCTTTCGAATGAATTGTTGGCAAACTGTTGTCAATGTTTAAGTCAAATGTTTTAATATGTTTAACCCACTGCTGCGAACATTTCCCAATATTAATCTAATGATATTTTCTTTTCGTTTTTTAGGTAAGTCACCTGTGATGTGTGAACCCTATCTACCGGTAGTTCCTTGTTCTCTAAAGCGCATGGAAATGAAAGTTTCAAGGCACTTAAGGCTTCAATATTTCGGTAAGTGTTCTAAGAGGAGCTTGCAAAGTGAAACGAGATATTAACGCCGTGTTTTGGTCCTTCGCAAATTATATCGCGTGACAACATTTGATAAGCAGTGTATATTAAACGCGAATGAACGGGGGATGATGGGAATGTGTTTCGAATTTTCCAACGCGCTCACTCACTTCACACTTGTACTCGTGATGTGAACGCTGGTTTTTGTTCTCTTGACTGAGATTTCGGTAATGGGATGATGCTCGCGGGCGGAAAGGAAGATATTCGGAAACCGGTCACCGGGGGATAGAAGAGACCGTGGGCTGCAGGGAATAAGACAAAAAAATGGTTTGGAAAACGGTTTCTACAATTTGAGAAAGACGCTCTCTTTCGCAAAGTGCAGAGCAAAAAAAAATCGGTGAAGAATCGGTTGGCTTGTGGAATCGCTCTCGTTAGGAAGATGGGGTGGTGAGAGGGGGTGGGAGAGAGAAAATGGGAATTCCCCTTTTCGAACTGTTGGCGAAATGGTCTTCGTGCGTTCGCGAAAGGCATCGGTGACAGTCGAACAACCAGTGCCATTTCGATAGCGATCAATAGCCGGACGTTGAATAAACCGCTGGCGTCGCTTCGATTCCTGATTTCGTCAAATGTGCGCGTACCCAGTAGAAAAAAAGAAAACAATCCTGAGACTGCCTGGCTTTTATTTTAAAAAAAAAATGAAGTTAGTTTTCATGGTATTAAATGTGTAATGCTTTAATTTTCTTATGCTTTTGTTGCATTATGTTTACAAGTGCTCTACAATTCAAATTTTCGTGTTTGAAGTTATTTCCTTTTTTTTTAAGCTTCAACAAGCATTCGGAGATGCACAATTTAATTAATTTACATTGTCTATTCCTGTATCATAGTCCAATTTCTGATGCTCGAATCGTTTTGACCAGTCTCTGCCGCTCGTGTATCTCGCTTTCGGTGCGCGATTAAATGCTCCGGGGGTCCCACGAGGACGGATTGAGATTTTCTTCATTTTTTTTTAACCTTTTTTGCTCGCGTTTCTTTATCCAATTGCTGGTTCGCTTTTCTACATGCGAGAGCAGCCGAAGAAAAGGCAAACCGAAGAAGAGAGAGAGAGTCGACAAGGAAAAGTGGCTGCGGCAATCAATAACAGGCGGAGGAGGGAATGTAAGGTGGGATGGGGTGGGGGCGCGTTGGGATCTGCGCCACGGGGTCTCGAACACAATTCGCCCGGGGAGAGCAGATCATTGGGATTCACGTTGTTAAATCCTTTTCGAGATTTTATTGGCCCCCTCGCACCTTTTAAGATGTCATTTTTTGTGCGTGCGTGTGTGTGCACGCGCGGTACGTCGTTCGCGCATGCGCTCTCCGCTCTATCCAAATCTCTTTTATAGGTGCTCGGTTTTTTAGAAGAGAGCATGTTTATCTTGCTCGGTATGTATTGACAAACACGTGAAACCGATGCCTGATAATAATGAAAACGAATCTTGTAGTATTACAAGTATTAAAAAGCAATGTCTCAACTTCTAATTTTGTCGACGTAAATTAATCTGTATTTTTTATTGATATTTAATGTAAAGGCTGGAAGATTAGAAGTTCTGTCAGTTGTTTTGACTAGGAAGGTACAGAAAAAGTTTTTTTCTTTGTTACAAAAGACATTAGTCAAGTATACGTGTAGTGGTATGTCGTCTCCTATATGGCATCTGTTGACAGTAATATATTGCTTTGTTTGAGGTTGGCTTTCTTGTTTTTCGTCTTCCACAACTTTTCTCATTTCTTGATTTTTTTTCTCCTTATTTTCTTTGTTCGTTCCATTTTCTTGACAATTTTTTTCCATGTTCTTTGTCGTCCGCCACATCCACGTTTTTATACAGAGGTGTTGGGTTCGTCTTCTCATTCGAATTTCTAAGTTTCGTTTCATAAATATGGAAGTCCTGGAAGTTCCTATGGGCAATAGGGCGAATGTTGAACATGTTGACATTGGCATTCTACAGAGTGTAGGTGAGCCGGAGATATAAAAAGTAAAAAAGATAAGAATGGCGATATCGCCTATATAAAAAAGCAGCATACCTTTTTTTCATTTTTGTCATAGTCTTTGGTGGGTTTCTTTCTCGGCAACACGCAGTAGTTGTCAAAGTCTTTTTGTGTCTGACGACAAATAATCACTCTAAATTCTTTCGGTTTATTGAATTCAAGAAAAAAATATTTTAGTCGTCTACAGGCTTTGATTTTGAAGCTTTGTTTTACTTTTATTATTGAATTGTGAGCTCATGTTAGTTTTGCCCGATCGAATTTAAAGGTTCCCTTCAAATATTTCTCGTTAAATTATTTATCTGCAAGAAATTATTTCTGGTTAAATTATTTTCATGTGGAAATTATTTCTCGTTAAATTATTTTCATGTGGAAATTATTTCTCGTTAAATTATTTTTCTGAGGAAATTATTTCTCGCTAATTTAATTCTCTGAAAATAGTTTTACACCGCTATTTTGAAATATATATTTTATTTAGTTACTAGACAATACGCCTGAACGGAAGAAAACCATTAATTTTAGTGCATTGTGTCTATACGTGCACTTTGCCTATGTCGTAATCATCGTCGCTTCTCTTGGCGCCCTCTGTCGACTAGGACGATAAACGACGAGATGATTTTTTTGTTGACGAAAAAAAGAAAAAAGAAAAAAAATAGCGCCATACGAGCATCGTGTGTGCAATTTCTATCGCGTTCTTGTGTCTGGCGCGCGCGTGATTGTAGGAAATACAGCAAATCACTTAATGTGAAACGCGTTGTCAGTCGGCGGTGTGTCCTAATTGAATTGTTGCTAGTGATGCTTCGGCGAGATAACCAGAAGTGGAAGGTCGTGACGTTTTTAATGTGTTTTGTATCATCGGTGGGTGTGGAGGGGGAGGGTGTAGTGGGCGGTAGGGAGGCGCAGAAAGGCGGCAACATCAGCAAACGTTGAGAAGAGTTTGTCACGGTGTTTCAACTCAGGAAGGTCGGTGGGTGGTGTGGGGGCTATAGGATATAACTGGTGAAATATGAAGGAAGATCCGATGAAGCAAAACTGCAGGGATAGCAGCTCTGTACATTCATCTTCTTGAGACAATCAGTCCTCGCTATGTAGACAAAGAAACAACTCCTCGTTGGAAGCAACGATGCGTTTCCAGTATTTTCTCGAACCTTTAGTTTGTCAGGACAGTTTCCTTCATTAAACAGTTTTTACATATGGCCGGCTGACGATGAAATCGCTTTTTATAATGAAACAGTTTTACTTAATGTAATGGGTTACAAAGGTTAATTATCTCACGATTATAGCTAAAATTATTTCGGACCATATTTTGAGGAAATGTTTTTGAATTCTTGAAGACAATGGTTTTAATTTGCTAAATCTTTCGCTGCATTGTGGGCTATCTGGTAAGCTACTTGTGCTCTCTTGTGACGTTACGGATGAACAGTTATGTTCTATTTTTGCTTTTACGTTGCATTTATTCAAATAGTTCAACTGCCTCATTTATTTAGTAACGTTGCGGTACTTTTTATTATTGCCAATTAACTCCTCCTAGTTGGGAATAGGCATTGCGCTGCTTAAGCGCTACTAACGATGACCTATGCACCCCATCCCGTCACCTGTCATACGACGTGTAGAGCGCTACTTTGAGATGCAGCGCAACGCCAGTAGATATGGCGTCCTCGAGTGTCAGGAGGATGCGACGGGCGCCTTTTTTTTACCAAGATTGGCCCGGTATATCCAGCACTCGATTCCGCGATGTGCCATAGAGAGGTATTAGGACGACGCGAAAAGAATCGGCGCATTTTCTCATTCGTGCGCGATGCCTAATGCGCAACAAGCCTGTCAAAAACTTTATTGAATGTCACGCTGTTCCGTAATAGATTGTTCCGGCACATTGGATTCCGCGTGCGGTGAGCTGAGCATCTCCGAATGACACGCTCGCGAATTAATCATCGCCCGGACGTCAGAGAACGAGACACGGAACGAAAAGAAAGATCGCGAACAGGAAGGAGAGAGCGAGAGAGAGAGAGAGAGCGAGTGAAGGAACGACCCAAGCGCACGAATGAATGAATGAAAAAATATGGGGGACCCGGGGGGGGGGGAGCAGCGAACAGAAACTGGCGCCACCACCCCATTGGCTAAGGCTGGCGGTCCACGTTCTATCGAGTCATCCAATCGGTGATGGCCTGTCCACTGCACGCGACGGAGAAAAAAGGGAAAAGAGCAATGGCGCGTGACGTGTTTTTTTATACCCCTCTCTCTATTTTGCTTCCCCCGTTTTTTCTGTTGCGGAACGTGGTCGCTTTATCCATGTTCTACATTATATCGTTTCTTATGCGTGTATTCGATGTGACGTATTTCCTAGTGATTCTTTTAGATCATTAAGATATTATACAAAATGGTAGCTAATGTCCTATTATCGTGAGGTACACATTGGTCCACCTCGAATGCGTTTTCTTTCAATGTTTTGAGAACGTCCATTGCAAGTGAATTCGATTCCTCTAATTATCTTTGTATATTATCTCTTATTATCAAAATTTAAAAAAATGGCTAATTGGTTTGATTAATTGTTTTCGATTACTGGCTTCCTTATGCAATTTCTCTCTGCAATTTCTGGAATTTATCTCAGTTAGCATCTAATTAAAATAATCCTTGATCCATAGAAACACGGTAGGAGGATAACCTATCCAATTTTTTCAAATAGGTTTTATCTCACCGCCGATGCAATGCAACGATCGAAATTGTTGTGGTTAGAAGCCGACAAAATTTGGTCACGAAGGTTTTGCTCGGCAGTTCAATTGCTGGAGCTTTCGGTTAATAATCCTTGAAGTTCCACAATTTCGTTCCCTAAAGTTCCGCGTTTCCTAGAATCGAAACTAATATCAGAAGTCGAGTTCGAATTGCTCACCGATGTAACTTGAATACCCGAGAATCGAATGAGTGTTCTTTCGCCGTGCAACCAGCTAGCGCTAGGATCTTTATGCGATGCAGGATAGCCTACTTGCGGGGTGTTTCAGATGGGTGCATGCAGTATCTAAAGCGTTATTCACAATCGCTCACTCAGTCGGCTCATGCAATTTCTATTGTTTGTCGGTTTTATTTCATCTCCAACCTTATATTTTTGATCTCTACTGCCTGTGGTTAGTGACGGGGCGATAAAAAGGTCTGTGAACGTAGCTGAACTCTGACGTCAGAGCTAGCAGACCCATTTCGTCAAGTTTAAGTAATGAAAGTGGACGTTTTTAAACTTGGGCTCCTGTGTTTGGCTGTGCTAACATTTCGACAGCCAGACTCCATTGCAAACAAAAGCTTTTTGGCGCCGTCTGTTTTTCGACCGTCTCTGACGTGTGATTTGTTTCTTCGACTAACGGCTGTCTTTCACCTTGTTTACCCGCTCTCTTCTGTCGTCCCGCGCCCCGCTGTGTGTCTCTCGGCAGCGCTCTTTACTTAACCTCTCGCTGCGTTACGATTTCATCTGGAAATAGCAATCGCTAACCGCCATCGTCAGTGGTAACCGTATCGACTTTGTGACTAACCACGATAAGCTCGACAAAGAGATCGATGGCTACTGAAAATAGTCGGTCGAGCCGATATTCTTGGAACATAGCATAACTGAAACATTTCTTGTAAGATCAATAACACGACGAAAATGACGGTTACCTTGTATTCTATCTGATGAAAAATTAGGGACAATGAATTTTTATGTTTATATAAATATCGAACCCTAATATAAAAGTGCAACGGCATGAATTATACCGTACTTGTTATTTTAAATTTGTTTATGTTATTGTGTCATTGGATTTTTTTGTTTAATTGTTTTTCATAGTTAATATGTCGTAAATGCTGACAAAATATTTTATTCTATATTTTGTTGATAAGCGATGCTAATTTAGATAAACGATATTATCGATATAATATTTTTTGATGGATCGGTGGGCGTCGCTTGTAAAAAAAATGACAAAAGTAAGTGAGTGCTTACTAACATTTAAACGAAAAGCTAATTCAAAACAATTCTTGCCACATTTGCAACACAAAGTATTTCCGCACAACGCAAATAGCGATTGCGTTGTTTTCGACAGTCGGTCTCCTCTTCTCTCTTGGAAACTCTCAGTTCGATTCTCGATTGGAGCAGGAGCGGTAAACTCGCGGAAAAACAAATATGTTGGCGCGGTGGCAAATGTTCACGACCTCCCACAGCTCCGACGTCTATGTGTCTCTATTTGTGTGTGTGTGCGTATTATCGCCACGCCGACGTCGTTACAGTCGTCCTGTGATGGGGTGTGTGTGTGTGTGAGAGAGAGTCGGTGTGTGGTGCAGCATTGGCCCTGTCACGCTTTTTCCCTGAGCCGACAGCCACCGCACGTGCACACGCTCGCAAACAGAATGACAGTTGGTTGATGCTGTTGTCGGGGATGGCGCCAATTCAGCCGCCATTTCGGTCTGCTCACGCAGGATTCTCTGGGAATACAGGCGGGCTAGCAGTTGTTTTTGCTTGATTGATGATGTTCAGCATTGTGACTTTGTAAAAGAGACTGAGAAAATCTATCTCGTCATGCTTATTGTATAACCAAGATTTCTCGTACTTTCGCAATAATTAATAATTTAAAAAATAATCCGGATTTTTAAAACTTAAACTTAATTTATGACTGTAATTAAATATTCAAATGTGGTCGTTTAGGAAAAACATATTTTAAAATTTCATGTGATTGTATAAAATATTAAACTAATTTGTCGAATTTAAATATATATATATATATATATATTCGTTATACGCAGACGCGGTCACATTGACCTAATTAAGAACAACGGTAGAATCTTCATTTATTATTCGATAAGGCGTAAATTGTGTTTGCCAACCGAGCAATAATTATCGCTGACAAGCGCAGAAACCTGAACAGTGGGTAGAATTAATAAAGGCTATTGTATTTGTTAAATTTATGTTCACCATTGCGGCCTGATCCCCAACCCCCCAATTAATCATCTCCCTAGAAAGAAAATTAGCAGCAGGCTCTATCTATCCTCTCTATAAATTAGTCACCAACACCTGGTGTCACTCGTAACGCATTTGCAAAAGTGCGCGCCGGTAGTTTTCTGGGAATGGCCCGGAGAGAGGGAGAGAGCGAAATCGCGAAACCCGCGTTGCTCGTTCGTACGTACTAGACCGCTGAGTTATGTGTAGTTACATATACGGACTACCGGTATGTAAGCAGTAGGCCTAATCACCATTACGCCTGGCCCCCGCCAGATGAGAGCTCGGCACAAGTACATAGTTTCCAGAATGATGCACTGCTTAACTATTGCTCCACGTTAGAGGCTTCACCTCCCCAATGACGGCCACCCTCGCTTCCATCGCGATCCCGCCCAGCCCGCATCTCCGCAACACCATTCTCCCAACCTATCTGCGTATATGCGCTGTACACACACACATACACACACACACACCTATGTCGCCATCAAAACTACCGCCGCCACCCACACTGCCACCACTCTTCTTCCTACGTCTTTTAAAGACCTGTAATTATAAATACATGAGCATTATACATGCTTCAAGTCACCGTAAGGATTTGGAGGTTTATTATTTTAGCTTATTAGTGCTGCTGCTCTCTCTCTCTCTCCCGCCGTGTGCCGAGAGAAAGTAGCTCAACTCCCGACGAGTGTATTCGGATGTTGTGTCTTCCTGAGAACTCACGTTCACGTATGGCGCACCTGGTGAGCGAATCTCTATTGAAGATTAGTTTAATTTCTTGTCCCGATATACGAGCCAGTTTCGGTGGCGTTTTTTAAAAACCTTTGTTCGAGGTTTGCTAACGTATTCGTCTCTGGTAATTTGGGTTAGCCTAGCCTTCTGACCTATAGGTTCCTTGACTTGACCAGAGACTCCATAACATGCACCTGATATCGTACAGGCACGGCTCTCACGGATTTGATTATATTCCAAAGAAAGGAGAATGTACGAATTTTGCTTGTCAAAAAAGAATTCGGATGTATCGATCGGGATTTGAACCAGCGTCTCAAGCGCAGTAGGCGAACATATAACCACTACGCCACATTGCGCCACTTTTAGGTGGTGTGGAAGAATCGGCCACTACTAAATGGATTCATCAGATTAGTATCCTTTGCTTTTCCATAATCTTTTCTTCTGAGTTCCACTTAGACGTGGTAATTGTGTTACCTGAAATCTTAAATTGAAATCTGAGAAAATCGTACCGGTTTCGACTTGGTTCTCAGGAGGAGACAACTCGTAAACGTGATATCGTCGTCGGGGTGGCTGGAGTTTTCGGTGGCTCGTGCCATTTTCCTCCCCCACCAATCTCTTTCTTGGCGGTGTGTTCAGGTTGTATAGAACAGACGCCGCGACGCAGTTTTATGTACTCGAAAATATAGCGAGTTTGGCGCTGCTAGTAGTAGTTAGGGGGAGGGTGATTCTTCGCCCACTCTCTCATCCCACCACTGTTGTGTGTGTTTGTTCGGGGGTAGGATGCAGGAGGGAGTGGCGCTTTCGGGATTCGTGTCAACAGTCCTTCTCGGCTGGAAACGGTTAATTATTGCCCCCCTCCTGTTACCACCTCACTCCTTTCGGTGCCCGCCTCCGCCATCTCCATGGCTCGTTTTAGTTTCACTTTGGTTCGGGTAGCCGATGCAGCAATCAATCTCTTAATTTAATTCGCCTCTGCTCTAATTAGTTCTCCAAAATTTAGCCGTATCCAATGGCATACAAGGAAAAAATAGTGCGGTTAAAAAATCAGGACTCTCCAATTCAGAAATATGGATGTTATTTTGATTAACGAATGCTTTCCTGGAAAATTAAATTATGTTATTTGAAAACAATTTTTTTACTGATTTATTTATTTACTCTATATCTGAAACATAATTGAAGCCAACTAACTCGATCGTGTCTGTAAATATTGGCCATCCTATATTCTTGTGTGGCGACGTTATGTCTTTGGCTTGTCTGCAACCAGTCATTTAGAAAGTCGTATTCATACGCGGTAAAAATAATTACTGTATTCCAGAATTAAGCGTACACATTTGCTATTTTCAATTGGGTGATAGATAGTCGTATTAGCTCGAAATGGCCGTTGGACTGATATTGAAGAGCACTTTGCTCGCAGCCATGGATAGATAGTACATGTATAATTGTATTAGAACAAAGATTTGCAATGCACTCATGTTGTTGCTACTCTCGTTCATGTGGTATTGCATGCTCTGTAAAATGATGTAGGCCTATTATTACCGTCAATAAATGGTTCGCTAATCACTGTTTGGATACATCGTCATCCAACCAAACTTCGTCATCCAACTAAAGCTTCATAGCTTAGCACAATTTCAATGGCTTCCTTGCAAACAAGTGATACCACTATCAGTTAACCCACTTTTTTTTTCTTAATTCATCTGGTTGAAGGTGAACACAAGAGTTGTTTACCCGAGTTATTAAATTAATTAAAAATTATCTGATTATAATTACAAATTTTGAGTAATCAGGATGTCTCTCTAATGTTTGCAATACTTAGATCGATATACTTGATCACAGGCATGACCCTTAACATCAAGATATATCACG